>DWIJ01000272.1:0-12429 GCA_018248315.1 Chioides albofasciatus
ATGGACTATGTCCACAATAGATCCCATTATGTATGTGTAATATGGATTGTGACAACTTAAGACCACGTGAACATTTTATTTGAAAAATAATTGTTATAAATGTTTGTTCACCGCTTATCAGTGTCTCTAATAGTTATCTCACTTCTAGACAGTATATGTGGAAGTTGCAAGTAATAATGTGGTTCGTTTAAATAGCAAGCAAGCTATCGTAATAATACAATAATATTATTGAAACATTTAAGTCACGTTTCATTTGCATCTTGAACAAGCACTAGCCGTCAATATTTATTTATTAACAAACCGTCCTTGGTATCGAGCTCGTAAGCGTAACTTAACTCCTTGTTTATAATATCAAATCAGATATAACTAGCGCGCATCGGCTTCAACCGGGCCGAACCGACCCGAACTGGATTACAACCGGGACGTACTGGAATAGAAAACGGATTAGTCCGGTAAAGTTTCGCGCGTGGTTACGCTGATTTAGAAACTTATAGTTGTTTGTTTCTTGAGATATCGGGTCTATTGAGGCTGATTCCGAATTTAGTGGAACTATATCCAGCTAGATAAGATTTACAGTAGTCAAAATTTTAAAGTCAAAAGTCAAATAGTTGCTATGCTATTAGCAAATCAAATTATTTAAGAAATCGCAGACTGTTGATGTATGAATTTTTCGAATCGTTGTGTATTTCAAGAAAACGAAACAACTTATGGAATGAAGACTAACCTTTTTAATTTTCACCTTCATTACTTCCAAATATTTACTGGCAATCATTTGCCAGTCAGTAAACAATTGGACCATCTAGCGTAAAACGTTTAATTTCTACGCTAACTAAACTCTTCATCGCGATGCGCAAACCGTGAAAGTTTCGTCTATTCAAAGACAATATTATTGTATATCATCCATTAAGACTGTTCAACCTCAGTAAACACTGGCGCTTCGAGTTCTCCGAAATACTTACTTGCTAAGGTACTGTCTTCACTGATAACGTGAAACGAATAACGGCTGATTTTAAGAACTTTATCCTTTATGCAATTCGTTGCTTCTTCGTACGCATCCTTTTAACTTATACTTGTATCTTAGTAGCACAAAAGATAACTAGTGGAGAATTAATAATAATACTCAAATGAAGAGAGCATTACGTTTTTGCGAATCATTAGATTAATCTACGATGGTTAACACTCGTTTGGTTAATCAATTTTGGTTAGTGAAAAATTTCAAAGATATTAATTTTATGTATACCACTTATAGCAGAAAATAGTGAAGATGTATTTCGCTTTCGGCTTCTGGCTGGCAGTAAAACAGTTCTCTAAGTGCAAATATCGACAGTTGGAAGTTCAGTTTATCTTTGTCGCGATCGGCGCTTTATAAAGTCACCTGTGAATAGAACAGATCTCTCTTTGCTTCAAAATTTTCTTCCTCATCAAACGGAATACAGTTCTCTTCTGTTGGTTTCTGACTTTCGGTTTTCTGTTTGTATAAACGTAATTCAAAAAGTATCGAAAGTGGACGAAATGTTCCAATGTTATTATTTAAAACCTTGTAATATTTTAGCTTATTCTAATTATATTTGATTCAACATTGATAAAGAATATCTTTATTCTATGATCTTCAGCATAATATTAAAATCTTATTTTATTATTTATAGTTCATTAAGTTTCTGTCTGTTCATCTCTCTTATTACCTGCCCTTTGTTTATCACTTTATACCTACGTTATCTCTTTCATTGTACTTTTATGTGCAGTAACTACCACCTTCATAACTCGAAGATATGGAACCATTTCTCTAAAGCCTTGTCCATTATTCAGTAGAGTACCCTTTCAACAGATGAGCACTATCTTACTACTAAAGTATCTTGTTAGATCTTTGTTTTTGTTTAGCTTTGAGAAGATAATGGAATATTTTGTAAGTACGTTAATTCGTGTGAATATTTTTCTTGTTTTTTCGTCTCATGTATAAATTGGTTATGTATAACTTGGTAACTTTAATATATTTTCAAACAATTGTGATATAACGTATGTTGTAAATGTCTTCTAAAACCCAATCTCAAGATTCCTTACATAATAAAATCATGCCCTAGTTTACAATTTTCATACGCGCACAATATAACATCAAAGTCAAAATTATATTATCCTCAATATCCCAAATTCACACTTGAGAACACGTTTCTCAGAACTTCAAATAGTTTTACCCAAAAATCACAGCAAATACAGTGTTCAAGCTAGAAACTACAGATGTTATTCACACGAATTCACATGCCAAGTCGGTGGCGAAGCAAAACCGCGTGTAAATTAATTACTATTCTGTAATTAGATGTGTTATCTTCAAAGGATATATAATTTAGTAGTGTTGCCGAGTAACGAGATAAATAAATCTCCTTTGCTAAAGGTTTTCACATTAATTGTACATGATATTGAAGTGTTTTGTGATATTAATATGAGTAGGTACTGTGTCACCATATTAATTATTTTTTAATTAAATAACCTCAAGGATATTGACATACTAGACGTCTTACATTGATATTATAGCAGTGTTTTAAAGTAAGAATAAAAAGACCTTGAATATTGTCTAAATTTTTTGCGGCTTTATAAAATCTACAAAACATTGTACACTATAGAGTTTGAACAATAAAAGCCCGTATGTACCTCCCTGAGACACACCCCAAACCACTAGACGTTGCTTACCCCACCGACTTCCGTTGCTACTGCGGTTGTGAGAAACATTCTCTTGGATTAAATTACAGTCTGCACAGCTATCGAGATGCAAACTTGTCGGGAAAATGAGGGCGCCAAGACTAGTAATCACGTTGTCGAAAGCCAAATTAAGATCTAAATCTTACGTGTGGGATTTTCCATGTTTTTTTTATTTAAATTCTTTAACCATTTTTAATATGACATGCATGCTGTTCTAATAACAAGTTAGAAGAACTCGTTTTAAAGATGTTAAGTTAATTTGAAAATAAAACAGCAATAAAAAAAGCAAAAGCAATCCCCGAAATTCGGCAACTAAGTCGTAAATACACGAAGTTCCCGCAGCTTCGCGGTCGAATTATGAAATTTAACCGAGACCGGGATCGGTCGAACGGATACGAATATCAAAAGTTTACGAGCAACTTGGAGAAAGTTCTCAAGTCGCAACTCAGACCGCGCCAGACCGCCGTTTGAAAAATGAATTGTCTGCACTTCAAATATATGGTCTTAGTTGTGAAGCTGGGAGAAATATGAAAACTCCAACCAAATCTTTAATACAGCGCCGTTTTCAGATACCTCATAAACAATGATGCATTAAAATGTTCATCGCTGTTGCTGAAGTTTTAAGAGCTGTACCGTACTTTCACATATATTAAGATGTGTAACCGAACACATACCTTTAATAGGAGCTATTTGCATATTCTGAAAATATTAAACTATGTCATAAAGTTTGATGGTGTTAATGAACATTTTAAATTAAACATTACAGATTAGATGGAAGCTTTAAAATATAGATTTATATATTGAAACAAAGTAGTTTCAAGAATTTGTCATGGAACTAAAATGAGAGGAATTGTATTAAATGGCGCTTATTATGCAGGTGTCAAGTAACAGAATAAGCAGTATTTATAACCGTTCATAAAATGCAAAACGCGATGCAAATACCTCAGCGTAGTCGTATGTAAGCAGAATTTAGAGGACTCTCAAGTAACAAGTTTATAGTCAACGTGGCTGTAACAAACGAATGCGAAATCATACTAACTTATGTACAACTTAATACTGTATTCAGAAGACGTAAAACTTTATTTGAAGTTATCACTAAAGTACCCATACCTAATCTTTACTTTGCAAAGTACTTGGCGTGTAAAAGAGAATTACCATTCCAGATTTTATCATGTGGGTCGTTTCAATATCCAATAAAGTTCCAATATAGATTCCATTTGAGATTCTGACGTCAATCGTCTTGATCTTCTTGAGGGCTTAGGACAAGCTAGTTTTTTGACGATTCCATGTTTTATAATGAAAGGTATATCAATTGGATCGTTAAGATCCCAAAGCCTCATCCTATGAGGATTTATCACGTTTGCAAAAAATCGAGTTATAATTTTTTGCCTTTTCTGCACTTAGAACATTTAAATCGGCATTATGTTCTTTGATATGAAATCCGAATTGAATCTTTAGAAATATTGTAAGTAATCAATATTCGTTTAATACTTAATAGATGTTATTGAAAAATATTGAAGTATACTTACTTAGAAAGTAATATTCATCAATGTCTATTGCAATCATTTGTATCACACTATCGTTTACCGTACATTGATCGGATAAGATAGCACGTATAGTGGTATAGTAATGCAAAAATAGAAATGGAAAAGAATTTCGCTTTAAAATTGCACCAGCACCATTTGTCCCAGTTTAAACATGTTCTTCCAAGTTAGCTGACGGAGACAGCGCTGGAGAATTCAATCTTTTGGGTCCGTTGCTTTTGTTTTATACGGTAATTCTATCATTTCAATTCTAGCAAAGTTTAAAGTATAAGTGCTTTAAATTCTGTTCAATTGTGGCATAATCTTGTCTCTTTAGTTTTATTCATTTGATCGTGTCTTTAGATGACATATTTGTTAAAAATTAAGTTCATTAATTAATACGTTACGTAACGACATAATATACCTACTATATTTTCTATATAAATCCACACAAAGACTTATTGGCACCTAGATTTATGCTTATGAATTAATCTTCGATACATTTGAGTGTCTTGGGGTATATTACATCTATATCCAATTTATCAATACCTATATCTTATAGACGCTCCGATTTTAGAGTTTACTTATTCGGGAATCAAACCTACGACCATGACACACACAATAACCGTATTAATACAACCATATCTGCCACTACGCCTACAACGCATATTCCTATGATCGAGTTTCAAGTGATACCCAGCATATGCGCTAGGCATACTAAAACGCCTCGAACAAGTGAACTTCAAACCATGCATACCCCGCATAGGAACAAGTAGCGCACAATAATCATATGCAAAGTGGTCATTGAGCATGCGACTTGCATCTGCACGGCCATACTACAGTTAGGGATATGACACTCGAATTGATACGAGAATGTGGTAGAATGTTATTATTTTATGTTCGGTTTCCGTCTTGAGTTACGTTTTTATTTGAGTATGGGTGAAATATTATAAGAAATGCACGTAATGTGTAAGAAGTTGCAGGTGGAACAATCCTCTGTGGTTCGATTCCGCAAGCATACCGCCACACCTATTTCTGCATAGAAACAGCAGTGTTAAGCGCTGCTGAGTTCTAGCTTGAAGTATGGAAAGGGAGATATACTTTTTCGAGGGATTCCAGCTTCGTTCTCAGGGGTAGCGGTGCATCTGTTGTCGATCTCCAGTAGGGATCTAATCTTATCTGATTACAGATCTCCATGGGTTGCAGTAGCCGCTTATCATTAGGACTGCATGCTCGTCTGCTACTTCCATATTATATAAAAAAGTTCACTTGTGTTGTTTAAACCCTAATAACTATCAAAAGCAATGATGGTGTTGACATTGAATCACAATAGTTTACTTGCGCGTGTTGATCATTTTGTTGTACGTAATAGCGACGCTTGAACTTGTGCCTCAACGCAACAACGCAAGTCAATCAGGCGACGACGAGTTACAGGCGTCAACGTAACGGGTAATTAGCGTAGTACATTCAGTTACACGCAACCAGGACGCGTACCCGCTTGATAATTGATTGTAATGTGGCCCGCGATGTGGTGAATGGGCCGCTGCGAACGACCGTGCGGAATATACAATCGTCGGCTAGGATGCGACCACAGCGGTGACTGATGGTGGTGGTGAAGATGAACACAATGTTGTAAAAGGGAGTGTTCAGGTTAAAGAATTTTAAGTTGTATCCGAAATTGCGAATTTATATAAAAGGTACTTGTACGTATACTGAAGAATAAGCAAATATTCCTAATTTGTCACCGTGCAAAGATCTGAAAGCTCATCTGCAACTGCCGACAGTGCTTGGAATAAATGACCAATTTTTACAAAAGATCGTTATTGATATAGCAGATCCAAATGATTAAATAAATCTGTTCTAGATTTAGGTTTTCTTTGCATGCCGTTTAGAATTTTAGACATCGAAATAAGCTTCAGGCATGTGGATTTACTCCATAATATTTATGGCCGCTTTAGCGTTTATGTCCTATTAATTAAATGCCATTACTTCATGAAATGTGTAATTGTAATGTTGGGTGAACGTGTTTAGAGATAATGGTCGGTATGTGAAGTATTAAAGGTCTCTATAGTCGTGATTGTTTTAATCTTGAGGCGAAAGGTAATCTTTGCGTAATATAATATCGATAAAGGGCATATTACTACTTCTGTATTGTGAACAGTTTTTTTTACAAAAAATCCAGAAGACAATTTTGCACATCATTCCCATTGACAGTGCTAATTTTATTGTTACTTACATCATTCATTCTTGATATGAGCATCATTGTTTATTACCTACGTGTACCATGTCTCTTCCCGTCGGTAATGTATCAGTCTTAAACACGTTTCCTGGAAGGTGTACTTTGACCCCGTCGTGTGCACGAGTCCTAAGCCCAACCGGGCACGTACAAGATGGTGATTTATCGGCAAGGATGTTGTTTTTACTGGTGTCCATTTTGGACGCGAATTAAATTCTAGAGCCGGTCGTGATGCGCGACGTGAGGCGCTAAATCGTCAATGTGACGTTATTCGACGACGCCACGCTTGCAAAAATTGTATCCTGCGTACTAATAATAAACTTGTTTTCGCTTCGAAATTCCACCATAGTCACTGTAGAAAATATTAAGATGTTTCATTGATCAGTACAAGCTCATCAGTAGAGGTGAACAAAACAAAAAAAGTCAGTTCAAAAAGAAAAAAGAAAAATGTATACATTCAAACAGTCTTGGTAATTTATATAATGATGATATACCATTTGTGTTATGTTTAGAGACACGGCTATAAATGGTCTCTTGGATATAAATGTGACCGGTCGTAGAACTCGCATCACAATTTTCGGGATATTTTCAAATCTGCTTTAATGGTTACTGCTTTAATGTTCACCCTTCTGACGGGCGATTTGTCATCCTCCTAATTGCAATGAAATATGAGCATTCTGAATTTCATCTCGGGGAGGATCCGTCCAAGTTTTAATTACTAGTAGTAATGTAGTGGAACTGAAATATTGCAGCGATCTAGTTCCCCGGCAGCTAGACCGAGGGAGGTGGCTGTCAGGAGTCATGATATACGAGCGTAGCGTGATATCGGGTGGGATGCTTAACGCGATGTTCCCGAGGGGAAATATTCAATTGAAAGCTCGGACAAAAAAAGGAAAATATCGCCTCGCGGTTTGCGTTGGGGCGCAATTTGCACTTTCGTGAGTGGCTCTGAACGTCATGGTGGATTTTGTGAATGTTGCGAATATAAACTTTTTATGTGATCGTGAATTATTTAGTTTATCTCTTTAATTAACGACAACATTTGTATGTCAAGCTTACATAAAAAGAAAAAAATATTCGATATTATTTTTTTAAATGTAATTATCAATAAATTCTAATAGACATAATTTGCTTTGAAGGTGTTCGTTATCCCTGAATACTATGCAAATGGTAGAATTAATTGCGTGATTTAACAGTACACACAGACATTTACGAAACACAATTTTCACGTAAATACAAATATTAATATATCAACAGGAATCATTTGTCTACATCAGTGTTAAAATGTGCATTTCCAAGAACTCGAAGATAAATATTCAGTAACTGTTATTTATGTCAATGCTGATTTAATGCGTCGCCTTTGAATAAGTTGCAAATCCGTTGAAATTCCTCAGTTCTACAGCAATAATAACTCAAAAGCGTCAAGAGGTATTTGCAAGCTGGTCGATTAAATTCGTGATCGCGTCGTTTAGAGGCCCTTGTCACCAACTAACTCTCGGTTTAAAATACCAGGTGTATCTGTGCGTGACAAAGGTAGGAAATCTAACATTGAAACATTTTCAATTTAGAGGAGATCATTAAGTATAAATAAGTTGCCGCTTTTTGATAAGACACTTTGCAAATTGATTTCATTGGGGCCGGGTGGTGGACTAGTTTGTTCAGTAAATATGTCCGTGATTTGCAAATTGCGTGCGCCGGGGACCGAGCGGACCGTGCCAGGCCCTCACGGCAATTAGTGATTGGCAGTGTTGCCAGGGCACTACGATTCGTTTCCGATACGCGAGCTAAATCCAGACCAATGCATTAGCCACCGAGGAATATGAAATGGTTTAACAGGAACATAATTTTGATTCAGGGTTACGTCTTTGGCAGCAGATTTTGAAATTTCGGCCAATTTAGCACACCATTCTGATTTATCTGATACAATTAATGTTGAAATTATGGAGTGTAAGACAAAAATTGATATTGGTATATGATTATGTGAACTGATTTTTGTGGAGATTACATGTGTGCTCGAAACTGGTGATTATATTGAGAGGTAATGGGTGATGCAAATATTCTGCAGGTGCGTTTGGTGAAGAATTTGAAAAGGTAGTAAAGCCTATCGTTGTTCGAATACATTAGCACTAATTCCACACCTAATTATGCGTTAAAATAGCGACACTAAGCTTTGAATTTCAAGAGTGTAGAGTAGAATAGAGTGTAGAGATTGTAGAGTATATAAAGTAAAGTTCACAATGTGAGACATTCCAACTCCGTTTCCAGGAGTATAAACATATCTTTGCTTAACGTAAGAAAGAAGATTATAGTCCTATTAGGGATCGATCTATGTGGCTCTTCGATAAAGATATCAAAAGTTCCTCCGTAGAAAATGAACATGAGAAACAACATGCATGGCAGAATTGCACGCGAATGCTCATAGATTATCGTAAAAACATAAAGAGTAATGTAATACGTAATGTGATACTAAGTACCTATTGTTAAGTGCGGGTGCGGTGAATTCGCCTCGGTACCGGCGGGAACGTGGACTGTTGACTCGGCTAATTGCGAAACGAGAATGCACAGTTGCAAATGCAAATTTATTCATCGCGCCTTCGATTCCGAGTGCAGCGTCTTGTTTACCGGCGGATTGTTTGTCGGCTTGCCGATTGAATGGGGTGGTGGGACGTTTCAATTAAACGTTGGTGGGTATATGGGTAATCGTATTGTATTTGGATAGGTACTATAAAGTCCCAATTATAGATTCGACGCTTGCGCGAAATACATCAAACAGATTAAAATTTTTATTAACATTGGTATTCTCCACTGTGTTGTGATGAATCGAATCGAATCGAATCGAAATCGTTAGCTTCGTAGTGTCATGGTTAATCGACTTGCTGAGTTATATTGATAAGTATTAAATATGTGATCGACGATCAACTTAAATCCACTTTTTTATTTTTATAAAAAATTAAGAAGTCGATTTAGTTTTATTTTCAAAGTGTCGTCATAAATTGTAAGGGTTGTTATATAAATGTAGGAACATACAATGAAGATAGAGAGAATTCATTCAAAAGAACTCATTAATTTAGTGTGCCAAAATGGCCACAGTGGATTTATCATGTAATTCTCACTAGTGATCTCTTCTGTATCTTCCAAGACTGCAGAAAATAATCCCTGTTAGTTTTGCTTTAATGTTCCGGGTTTATTGTATGTATCCTTGTTACTTCAGCATCAGAGTTACGTGTTTTCAGATTCGGGCCAATAAACAAGTGAGTTCAGACTGTAAATAAACGATCCCGAACACATAAATCTTATTATTTCCGGATGACATCCGGAATCCGATCTAAAATATTTGCAAACATTTTCTCGCGTAAATCGTTTACAGCAACACAAACATCGATTCAAAAATAAAGTATAAACGATAAAAATAATCTCGTATGACAAGCGCTAACAAATGTTTGTCCAAAAATATCTCACGGCCGTTTCAATGAGGGATCCGAGAAAATTCTCACATTTCGCGTTATGGAATGAAGATTTGTTGACAATGGGTGAACGGGCACAATGAATTTATTGGCGAGACAACAGTGCTGCTCGGCGAAGTGAGCGGCACTTTGTACAATGGGACATTCAGAAAATTACGCTGGCGCTCTGAAGTTTAGCGGGGTGTGGGTCGAATGTACAGAGGGTTTTGTAAATGGAAATATTCGCTTCACTAAGCTGTGCATAATACACGTATTAGAAATGTTGCTGCCGAGGTAGTTTATGATTTTGTAACTACAATATCACATTATAAATGTAAGCAAAAAGCTCTTTAGAAGTATGTTATGAAAATAATATTCAACTATATAATTCTATGTATACAATTTAGTAAACATAGATTATGTATAAACACGATGTCTACTTAATTAAGGTTAAATTCAGATAAAGGTCGTTGTAGTTAAAAACTATCTTTGAGTACAAGAGAAATAAGATACTTAATGAATGTTTAATTCCACAGTAAGTCATTGTAATCAAGAGAAATATCGATCTGTTATACTTGAACAAAAGTATCTCGTGTATAGAAATATCGTGCATAATTACACTTGGCAACCCTGATGAAGCCTATGATGAATCGATGATAGACAGACGTCGTCTCACAATAACGAGGTGCGGCCGATTTGATAAATCGTTTCGCACTTGACAGCACCAGTTTTGTTCGCGAGCCGATTGTTCACGATTACAATACATATTTTAAAAGTGTTGTCAGCTGTCCGACGAGTTTACATTACGAGCTCGATGTTGTATTCAGATCGTTCAAAACTGACGCCGAAATGTAACAAGAAACGGCTTTTATATTCAGATTGATGCTGGATTTGTGGAGCGTAATTAAATGCATTGTTGATTTGAATTTATAATGAAACGAGGTCTCGGAGCTCGTTTAAATTCAATCCGACCTGACGAATTGCAGAAAGTTTCAAAGTAGAATCGGAATTCGTGACCCGACTGTCGAGTGCGAGATCTACACTATTAAAGTTTCTCAGCTTCGCCTCTTGCTTATCCACGCTTAACGAGCCATATTATTGTGAGATTAGCCGCTCAAAGTCCGATCGGCGCACATCTCGAATTGATTTAATCCTGGCGATCGACTGATCGAGGCTGGCGCCATGCAGATCATCGGCAACAACAAGTCACGACTCCTTATTGCTACACTCTGCGCTTCGTACGTTACGACAACACCCGGCATATTTGTCTTCTTAAAACGCACCACGGAATGTGCTTTGAGCAGGCGCCAATACGCGGAATAGCCCATTCCTCGCTCCCCTAAATCGCCAAATGCAAATACAAATTTCTTAAATCGCTCCCACGATACGCAATTTCAACCCGCAGTCAATATGGTTCTGCAATGTTTGAATATATGCAATGCGTATGCAATGCCTTTTATAGTGAACTAGTGAAACTCGAACCTACCCGGTGCGCGAGCGTGAGATAATTTTTTTCAACAACCTTATTTAGATATCGATAAGAAAAACAGAAGTCAATCGACATCATTAATGCAACCATAAAACATTTCAGACATCTAATGAACCTATTTGGATGCCATGTAGATATACGTCTGAGACGTATTTAAGCTTAGTGGCAATTAACGTCAGTGTAATTATTATTGCAAGATAAATATAATTATGTATACTAGGAATAAAATAAATGAAGCATGTAAAATGTTATACCTGATTTAATACTATGTGTTATTACAGCATTTCCTGATACTTAGTATGCGTAGATAAGGTTAATATGCATAGCATAAGTGTTTTGCCCGGTCCAATTATAGTATGCAAAGACGACGACAAATATACATGCTTTTTTACTAATACTAATATAAATAACGTACGTTCCACGTTATGGCCACTGCCACCCTAGGTCAAATAGAACTGGAGTTCTTCTTGAAATCGAACATAGTTACGTTAACAACTCTAAGTAGCACTTTTATGTCCTATTGTTGGTCACAGTCCTTTCCCGCAAATGCGTTACGCTTGGAGTTCTAACATGTAACTCCCGCGAGGATGACTGGAGGAAGGTGCGGGCTCACGGCCCAATTGCATGGAACATTCACAATTGGCCCATGAGAGTTCCCATAAGATTTAGGTATTTAATCGACTACTATTCTACAATAAAAGTCTGTATTGACAGCTTTATATCAACGGACTGCAGCGCGCAATTGGCCTCCAACAGTCACCAATCCATCACCCGACTGCACCCAACGTTGCTTTACTTTGTACATCAGTTACTATCGACTCAAGCCGTGTTGTTTGCGCTCCGAATGGCTAATTGAGTTCCACATAAAAGCCATTGTAGTACTTTACTATTTAGTCTCAATATTTTTTTATGTAATATGGAATTAGCAGACGAGCATGCAATCCACCTGATGGTAAGTGGCTACTGCCTCCCATGGACATCTGTAAGCAACCTCAGATAAGATTAGATTCCTACCTGAGGTCGGCCACAGATGCGCCGCTACCCCTG
>DWIJ01000273.1:0-12411 GCA_018248315.1 Chioides albofasciatus
CAACCCCAAGTAAGATTAGATTCCTACCTGACATCGGCTTTCAGAGGGTTGTACCACCTTCAAATGTGTGTTAAACATTTCCTGCATATGGCTGCATATGGTCGCAATAAAATCACACAAGTTAAGAGCTTGATAAACGTGTTTTTCGTCGCCAATTGTTCTTTACTGGCGGGAGAGCTATTGGAGGCCAGTATAAAGACATTTTCAGTGGATCTGACGACAAAAGGACTGCACAAAACATCTAGGGTTGCTAGCCTACGAAATATGCCTTATTTATTAAGTAATTTTTTGTATAATTTTATATAAAAACGAATCGTCGATTTTAATTGATTGTTTTTGTGTAGTTATGTGGTAGTTATAAATCTATACTTCAAAATATGTAAGTTCGTAATCCGTGATTTTTCTTATATTTTTTCGGTTTGTGGCGAGTGGTCTAGCGTATTATTAGACAACGTAAAATAAACATACACATTAAAAATATGGGCTTCGAAAAAATAATATTTACAAAGAACCCTATTTCATCGGTTGGTACATGCTTAATTTTAGCTCGCTTTTGTAAACTTATCGTCTCGTCTAAATGGCGGAGACTGAAAAGGACAAAGCGCGTTAAAATGTAAAGCATTCGAATGTCTGCAACCCTAAAACGTCGGTCCATTTGTCGGAACGGGAGCCTCGCCTTTATTCCCTACCCGCGTCCTGCCGCCACACAAATGGAATCTCTATCTACTGCCGAGTACTCCGCTTTTTAGATCGTTCACGGTCGAATACTCGAATACAAAGTCAGGTTCAGCAGAAATAAAGCAAAACCATTCTAGCATCGTCGGTTTTCAGTCCCTCTCGCAACGTTAACTCGTCAAATAAATCTCGCCGAATCGTTTTTACACGCCGGACGAACGTTATTCGATTTTAAACATGACTTGCAGAACTATGAAAAAGATAGTGTAATCTTTTAGTGCGCAGTTCTACGCAGTGGGAAGTCACTCGCGCTAGTTCACAGCACAGCGAGCATTCAATAACAGTATATTTTTATCTTTTACAGGTAAGAGCGAACCGGCCGGGCGGGTGAGAGTTTTGTTCTGTTTGCGGTCCGCTAGCGACATGTGTGAACTTTATTATGGTCGGTTTTATTGTTTGGGCGGACGACCGAGCTGCGTTTTGTCGCTAGTCTTCGCTTAATGACTGTGATATCGCTAATGTTGTGTATTAGGCGGTCGCGTTCCTCGAGACCTCGCCTTAAACTCGCCGATATCGAGTACACAGCACACACGTTTTTCGCGGGCAACGGCATACATATTTACACAAATACTTATACTATCACTGAACAAATTTACACGCAACGACTCCGCATAAAATTTATCATAAATTATGATCCGTGAGGTAAAAAACGTGAGTCGCTTTGTTTGCGTAGTCGTCGATGCGTGTGAACTCCGTTCACGGTATTGTTGCGGTCTCGCTAAACGACTCACATCAGCATCTATTGAGCCGCGAGCCGGAGCGTATTAGAGATCGCATTAAGGTTAACTCATCGCATTACCACTCATAACAATAGCCCGAGTGAGGCGAATCGCTATTTATTGCGGCTATTTTTAACCGACATTAAATTACGGAGAGCGTCGCGGCCCGCGCATCTTATCACGAGACTTTATTGACCTATTCATCGCGTCTAATAGCGGGCACAAATTGTTTTTAAAGGCAATAAGAGATAGGGATGTCGGAGGGCTGTGATCATAATAATGTAGGGAATCCGAGTACGCCGTTCGACGGGAACGTGACACGATAAACGTAAAGTATATCGTTGATGGCTGATTGATTCATTTCAGTAGATAAAGTCACGTTGTAAGACCGAGTTTACTGCTGGATTTTATTGTCTCCGGGCAGATGTAAAGGTCGGATCCGGCGTCGCGAGGACATATTGTGCTCGGCTAATGGCTTTCGCAATATTTATGGCTCCGATTACAATGATTCGGCGAAAGATGAATCTTTTATGTTTCTGTATCTACGATAGTAATTTTATTTTCACTATCATATTTTATGTTGTTATCGCGAACTTTATGATTTGAAACAAAGTTGTTCCACCGCCATTGTGTTAACAATAACCAATAATTAATCATTGATTACACATTTTAACGCTTTGCTTGTGAATGTGTTGTTTTTAACGAATGAAAAACTTCACGAATGAATCGATAAGATTTAACACAAATAAATTATTATCGAAAGACAATTTCAATGCTATAGTCACCATACCTAACGCACTAAAGGTACCGGGTTCGATCTCCGGCCAGACTGATATGATGAATTTAGAAGTCTGTAGGTCTGGGTGTTTGTGTATTTGTCTTGTGTATCCACGGTACCCACGGTACAGGGAAGTCTGTGGCGCTGTGAGTGTAGAAAGAGTTATAAAGCGTATTATCCGTCCATGAATAGTAATAAAACACACATTTAGGCAAACCATCTCAGACCACATTAAAGCATCCTTGTCACTAAAGCCGTTGTTTACAAGGAACGCGAAGTGAAGTTAAACGCAAGAGTCGGTTCCGCTAGTCGGCTTCAGGAAATTACAAGTGGATTGCGGGGAATGGAGATAGCTCGGTGATTGCGTGGGACAAACTTTTTATGCTATGGAAGTTAATGAAACCTTATAATAAGTGGACTAGTGTACACGTGAATAGATCATAAATTCTTTTCTAGCCCGTATTATGAACACGCTTGTACATTTTCACACACATAAACAAACACACACGCACACGTAATGACACACACACACATACACATTTCATATCAATTTATTCTAACATTAAACAAAAATTTCATAACCTCGTACAGTCAAGTAGTAAAAAATCAATCCGACTGTCATGAAAGAGCAATTTCAATAAAGATTATTGAGATGACGTTCCAGATAAAGATACAAAAGAAACAAGAAAGTTATAAAGTAACATTGTAAATAGCAATATGACGAATAACATTAAAGATGTTAACTTTATCGTAATCATCCCTTCAAATACAGTAGGGATTGAAACAGCAATGAAAATGTTAACGGTATGACGTCAGTCAATAAATTTTACTCCGGAAACAAAGCAATAAGCGGCGATGGGGAACGATAAGATACCGAATGAAAACATAGTTACAGAACGCAATTAGTATAATCCGCGAGATAAAATCCATCTGATCTATTAGTTGCAGTTATCGTTGGAAATATCAGGGCCGGTCGGCTTCCTTAACGCAATTATTTCAATTTAGATTTTACAACGCTTTCTATGTGGCTTTACTCCGTTTTTTGATTTTGAAGTCTAACGTTACTTTCTCGAAAATTCTTCATACTCTTTCGAATTGGTTTAGACGTTTCCACGACTAATCTCTACTCGTTAAACAAAATTTCTTAAACTGTTAATGTTCTGCAATCAAATTATATGAGCTAAGAAAAAAACAAGCTATTTTGAATTTAAAGACGTAAGTCACTATAAGTCCTGTCTAATCTTTTCTATTTCATAAAGTATCCTACTTAATCTTGAATTCATTTTTACTTTTCAATACTGATTTCTCCATGGATTTATCTTTTATTTTTTTTCTCATCTCTGTCATGAAATTTTCAAACCACAAATCGTCTGAAAGAACTCACTCTTTTACAATAAGATCCTCGTTTAATAACTATAGCGTTATACTGTCTTTTATATTTGTGTTATACTAATTCTATTGTAATGATGGCGAATAAAGTATTTAACTCTTATTTGTAACCATTGCAGTTCAATTAGATAGGATGGCGATAAAATTGTCACTCTTTTACCATTTACGCTTTATTGTTTGTGTCTTTTGGAATAGTTATAGACGCAGCTGATGAAATGATAGACTTTATAGACATTTTAAAATGATTATTTCATGTTTATGATGAATATTTTCATCTTCATTAAGCTTTTGAAGCTTCACTTGTAACAGAAACTAGTAAAGAAAAGTAGTAGCTACATTGTAGTCTTTATCCCCTCAATGAAAAGTAGATTTCAACGTAAAATATATTTCTGTCTTTTATCTGCCTTTCAAGTTCACCACACAATGTTGGAACTAGTCTGACGATATAATGGTATACGGGTAGAGTGGGAACCACAAATGTTTTATGAACCATGAACCATCCGCGCTACAATGTTCACAAAGCAAAGCGTTTATAATACCAGTTTTAAATTTTTAATACCGCAATTTGCAGAACGGTCCGCGTTTCTGCTCTCCTAGTAACTGTGCGGATGCTTTGTTGCATTTGCAAGGCTTTGTTGTTCTGTTATGTAATTCACTTTGATGCTTTCGTATGGGATCGCGGATAAGGTAGATGGATCTTTTATCTATAATAGATAGATAAGATAAAATATGTCTAGTCTTCCTTTGTAAAGTTTGTTCTTAAGTGGTTTGTTTCGAAAGGTTGTAGAACTAGTACAGTTACGCAGAAGGAACCATCGTCACACCTATTTCTTGCGTTTCATATAAGGCGACCACCCTGATATACCACTCAACATGATATACCTTTCAATATGATACAATATGGCCCGTATGCATATTTGCTACTTCGATCTAGATAAAAAAGTGGAGTTAAGGATATTATGCGTTTTAGTCTTATCAACTAGTGGTAAGGAATCCCTATTTTTCCTCGTATAAAATATAGTTCATCAGGGATAATGTTGGATTCTAATGGTAAAAGATTTTTTCAAATCCGTCCAGTAGTTTTGGAGCTTATTCAAACAAACAAACAAAATCTTTCCCCTTCGTAATATTATTAGCATACATAGATTTGTAATATTGTTTGTTTTTTAAACAACTGCAATTTACAAATCCGCATTTCTGTATCTCATAGCACTGCAGTTGCAACAGATGCTTTGTTGTCGAGTTACGTAATCCCTTTTGTTACGAGAATAGTTAATTTTGTTTTACTATTCAATTTGGAGTTTCATCGTCAAAAACATTCGTCAAAACTACAGTTTGATTGTTTTAGCATGTTTATTTTACCCCACGGATTGTATTCATAAAATGTTTAAATCTCCAAAACGTTCAGTGCTACTTGAAAAAGAAATGATAATATGATAAATTGAATACATAAGAGCATTGCTCTCGAATTTTGAATTTGAATAACGTTACTCGCATGAATAAATCCGCTATACTTAGCCCCACAATTTATTTACGGGATGCGACTTTTCCGAAAAATATCGATTTTCAATTTATTTGGATCGATGTTTGAAGACCAATCCTCAAAATATCGAAGACTAGAAGATATTTCTTATAAATTAATCTTTAACTTAATTTTATGTTTTCGAAAAGAAACAACAAAAAAGGTTAATTTTAAAACTTTATGGCAACAAAATAAATGTAATCACGACTTTCCGATATCTAAAATCGATTAAGTAGATCGATTTGCAAACTGATTTAAAAATCGATGTTCTTGGTCCATCAACTCTACAATCTTAGATCACAGTCTCTATTTCCGACGCAACGTGAGGGAGCTGGATATAATGTTTTAATTATTTAATGAGGTAGGTGCGGGCGAGGCCGACACATGGCCGACGCCCGCGGTTTCCAAATGTGGCACCAATTACGGCCACTTCGAGCTAATCACCTCGTGGCAACTAATAGCGGGTTCTATTTTTTATTAACAAAACATGCTATCGTTTCAAATGATAGCTATTTTTCAGACATATGGAAGTTATAAAGGCGGAATGTTTGTAAACGAGTCATCTATTTATGTACAAAAAAGATATTTTCTACACTCACGGCCTCCACAGACTATATACTCTATCCAGGGACGTACATGGACGCATACACAAATACCCAGACACAGAAATCTAAATCCATAGTTAAGACTTCTGTCTAGCCTGGGGATCAAACCCAGAACCCTTTGCGTCGGATCGGTATAGCGACCGCTCCACCACGGGGATCGTCAAAAAGTGAAGTTAGTTTTAAGTGAATATAACAAATACAAAATCAAATTTACCATTCAGATTCAATGCGTGGATCTCAGCCAAATATTTGCTCGGTTTCACAAAAGATAGGTATTCAATAAATAACAGTTAATTGAATCCTGAAGCAATAACAGATAAAAGTGGTCACGCTAACTAATATTTTATATCAAATATTTTTACGCTCGTCTACCATATTTCAGTAAAATTATCTATCCGCTCGTTATCTGTTACAGATATCACAAAAATAACTATTGTTAAACGGCGATCAATAATACCTGTCAGATATAAGTAGGTAATGCCTACTAATATCGAAATATCGTGGATTACACTGTCTGAAAGCATAACATTTGTTATCGGGAACTGAGTTATTGCTTAGTTATTTTTAACGAATATGTTTCTCGGGCTACGAATAAGACTGGCCGCGTGGGCGATACTGGATAATAACTTGGTATAACGCTTTTGTTTTTCATTTATTTTCTCACAGTTTTACGGATACTTTGTAGGTACTTACTAATGAAAGTGATAGCTTAGTTTGTGTGTAAATTAGTGTCTCAATAGGAGGGTTTGAGGTTCGAATCCCATATACTCGCCTACATAGGCGTTGTATTGTCAGTGTCCATAACTGTAAAACTTTGTTTTATTGTGAGGTTTTTATACCATTTTCCATCTTAAAAACATACTTATATAGTACCTAAAAACGTCTTTGATGTTAAGTTATAGTCTCCGTTGGGTCCGGAATCGAAAGCAAACTCGTAATGTTTTTGCCAATCCACCATTGTTCTCATAATATAATTGTTTATGAAATATGTTAATTATTTTGTGATCCATGCATTAGACAAATGATTAAAAAGGATAAATCGGGAATATTTACCATGCATAATATGTAACCTATGTGGTTTACTGACATTGTTTTAAAAAATATATATTCTGTTTAAGTAAAGCTTTATGTTTTTCAACTGGCGTAAGAATTAGAACAACAATATGCTCGTTTAATTTTAAACACAATTATAGTGAACACAGTATCTATAAGACCGATCCATTTAGCTCTCAATTTAATTTTCGCATTACCAAAAATAGACTAGATTTTGTAGAGCGCTGTTTATTTATTATTCCACAGAACATTGACAGAGCTGAGCAAAATAGAAATTTTAATCATCATTACGTCGGTAATTAATATTTCATCTTACAAATTGTATTAGCCGAATTTTCCCAGCCAAGTAACCTTTTCGGCTAATAATAAGTATTATTCCCTCGACTTATTCTTTAATGAAATAATAAAAGTTTTAATTGGACCGGCGGAAAGCAATTTCGGGTAGATAATTCGTAGGGTCTGTTTTGACAGTGATAACTGAATAAATTTACAGTAGAACTTCGATGTTTTCGGTCTTTGAACATCTGTTTTGTTGTACCTAGTTAGTAGTTATCTAACTAGAAATTATTATGTAAAAAACAGTCAATATGAATAACGTAAGAAGTTAAACTTCTTTGGTGTATTAAAAAAGAGTGTTTATCAATATGTGTTTATCAATATATTGTAAGAAGTGAAATTATTACAAACTTTGGTATATATCGTATCGTTTTGTACCGTGTTGTAGCGTGACATGTTGTATTGTATCGTATCATATCTAAAAAAACATTTAAACATACTTAAATAGTTGCTTTTTCTGAAAAAGTTGCGACATTTCACATTACCCAACTTTATGTCCATTTTAGATGTCGGTACAAACTCACTCTCACCAAAAGAAGTTTAACTTCGCAACCTCGGTGTAGCAACACGCGGCAGGTTTCTGGTCACGTGTCCACAATTCCTTTGTACGTGTGACAGGGATTCTCTGGGCTCCCGCGATCCGTCACGATGGCTATCTGGAGGATTCCCGCTAAATCAGCTATGTCGGTGTCATTTCTTGTGTTAGACGACATTCCATTTCTTTAGTGCCATTGTTCGTCATTCTGGGATGCCTTACGCGAAAATTTTTAGCTCTGCTTCGGTGTTTTTTGGCTTTGAGGCGAAACTTCAAGGTCTAATCTACGTAGATGTGTTATTGATCATCATCAATTCTTTTTGTCATATCCATTAGCATTACTTTTACGTTTAGTGTTCTATCTTTGAAACAGAACAATGAAATAAGTTTTGCAATGATTCATTATAACAAATTTTGTTATAAAAATAGTATTTTTTCAGACTCGAATTTATTTTCTTCGGACGAAACTGAAAGGCTTGGAATTATTTTTCATCATAATCAAATTTTGTGATATAAATCCTTATTTTTTGTTTTGATTTCTTTTCAAAGAAAAACTCGGTGACTGAATATTTGGAAATAGTTTTTATCATGGCCAAATTTTGTAATAAAACTACTGCTTTTCATTTCTTTTTCTTTTTTGTTTCGTTTACTTTCGTCGGCGAAACTTAGATCTAGCTAGATTTTAGATTAAGTATGGCTTAGAATTACTTCTTATTATGACCAAATTTTGTACTGGGATTGCTATTTTTCGTACATTTTTCTTGTCTTTGATGTAAACTTATACCACCTTGAAGGTGCTAGAACCCTTTGTGATTCTATTCCGGCCGCTCCACCACCACGCCGAATTCTGCCTAATAACAGCAGTGCCAAACACTGCTGTGTTCTGGTTTAAAGGGGGTCGTAAGTGGGACATATTTTTCTGAAGCATTCCAACTTAGTCCATAGGTTAACGGCGCATCTGTGGTCGACCTCAGGTAGGAATCTGATCTAAGCTGTAGTTGATTACAAATATCTATAGGCGGAAGTAGCCACCTACCATCAGGTGGACTACATGCTCGTCTGCTACTCCTATAGTATAAAAAACTCAAAGAAATAACCTAAGTATGGGTTGGTATCCCTTCTTATCATGAATTGTCATATAACTCCTCTGAACATGCCTGGAAGCTTTATGAAAAAATCTTGGTGAGGTATTGACCTTACCGCTAAAAAGCCTCCATCAAAAGTGCTTTAAGAATATTTGGTGCTTAAGTAAATCGTCATGTTTTTAGCCCGAACGTTCAGGATTCCTTAGCAGGATTCACATAAGGACCAAATACGGTTGGAGTGAGTGTCGGTAAATCAGTGTTAAGGCTTTCTTGCGTCGCTCGATTTATGGCGAGAGAGACCACTTTTCTGTATTTCCACTGGCTTTGTACTGCCGACGAAGTAACAATAGACTCCAAACGCAATACTGAAATGTCTGGTAGTGCATATGTTTAATAAGTCATTTGTGTATTCCTCAAACCAAATTCATCCAAATAAGTTTCTTTAGCTTCGTCCACATCGGGCACTCACATGTTTCTCCTGTAAAATCGTAGCATGTAAGTTCAATATTATTAATACTTAAAATATCATTTCCACTGGCAATGTATAGTTATAAATTTAAACATGACGTAAAAGCTATGAACGCATTAAATGACGCGCGTTTCTCATAGGCAATCAGTAGGTATGCCATGCAATCTAAACCTCCCTACATACCACAACACGTTAGGCGTCTACCGGTTCCTCCGTCTACAATCTTCACATACGCTCATTCAAATTGGCTCAAGCGATTTCCTTTATTCCTGTTCCACTCGTTCCATCCCAAATTTCCGGCCACACCAATAAATTTGCCGACAAACTCAAATAGACGTTTCAATCAACAAGCTCCCGTTTATAATGCCTCGGATTCCACTCACAAAAATAAAAACCATTTTGATGTGAGCGCATATTTCAAACCAGAAAAGGTTTTGACAATGACAGAAATAAATGAGACGTCTTGTATTTGAAATAGTGGAACGATAGTGGAGACGATCGATCACAGAACTCGTACGAATTGCAACATTTATATAGATTGTCCCGGGCCATCCCGGTTTTATCCGTAAGATTTATATTACGCGACACCTCCCGGCCCTTTGAAGTTGGTAGATGGAGGGAATAAATTCCTACCGAGCGCCGCCTGTTTTTAATTAAACCGGTATAAAGTCTAAAAGTTTATTATTCGGATACCTTTGCGGTATCTGGATGTTATCTTTAGTCCTATAAGCCTTTGTCTTTATAATTAATCTCCCACGTTCATTACGAACATTTTTCGATATGATATGAATACTATCGTCGATTTTATTACATTTATATTCAACGGATAATGAAATGATATCTTCCAACGATGCTTAATCAAAAGATTTAAGATTTATACTAAAGATAGAATATCTAGATGCGATCTGGATTGAAAATTAATACGTTAATGCATGATTAAATTACAATTTGTTTATCATTAATCCTATGTACGCAAGTAACTTTTCAATATTCATTTCGTTCCATTTTTACAATAAGAAATGAATATGAATAGTAGTACTTTTTGCGCCGTTTGCATGTTGTTAAGCTATTAAACGTAATAGATTCACATAATGTACAATTTTGTTGGCAATTGTTAAATCGAGTCAATCAAAAGGTACATAAAAATCAATAAGAGACAGCGTAAATAAAACATGATCTGTTGTGCAAGCATTAAAGTCATTATAGGAAGCTCGGGTGAGTCAGGGCTCGAGTGTGATCTCCACTTAATCCGGTGGACGAGGATAACAGCGCTAACAATGTGATAAACCCGCTTGGAACACGTCGCACTCTCTCGCAATAACTATAAACTATCAACCGCAAACGTCTGCCATCTTGTAGCCGGAGTCGATGAAATATCCACCTCTCACTTACACTCCAGTGGGAGCGATGCGCCATCTCCCTCCCCCACCCGGACGAGCAGACAAGCGTCTGGGACGCCGGGCCGGATGTTGACACCCTTCGACTTTTCGTCTTCCCGTATCAACTTACCGACGCTACCTACGATATCACTGTAATAGTTAGGGTTGAAGTGAAACTTTGGTCTGTGAACAGTTAAAAGCTTTTTAATGACTCTAAGGGTGTCATTTGTATGAAAATTAACAACGAAGAAAACAACTACAATAAAACCAACTAACAACAAAGTAACTTTAAATACTACAAAGTATAAATAGTAATATAGTAGTTTTTGTTGTGTTATTTCTATTTCACCTAAGTAGTTTATTCTTATAAATTGCAAATGTGTTTTCTGACACGTCTACAACAGTAATTTACATGTAGATTTAATCTAACAAATTACCATATGCAATCCCCGTCTAGAGTTCTTTAGCAAATGAGGGTATAATAAAATAATTATTCATTGCACAAACAATAGAAGTCGTCGATACACGTTTTTATGAGTAACAATCGGCTGCCGCTCGTCTGCGCCGCCCACGCCGTCTGAATACCTACTCAGCTTTGTATTCTCCTGGTATTGGAGTTTAAATTACACGAATTAATCCGGACGGGTACTTCGCTTCCCGAGGGATGAATGTGCTTACGGTCTCTATCTCGCGTGGTATTTTTCTTTTGAGTTCCTAAACTGATTTTTCTGTAAGCGTAGCTTGTTTCGAAACAAAGGAATAAACCGTTGTTTAAACGTCCACGCTCATCGTTATTGCACACGTGTTTCGTGTTTACTATAACACTATTCGAAGCGGTGTTTCACGTGGTATATTTAGCTTATGTGCGCGAAATTTATGTAAAACACTTCCAGCAATAATTTATTCATAAAAACTGAATTTATGCGGCGGCTGCCGTAAGCACGTCTCGCATGGTGTATATTGAAGACCGCAAGAAATATTTTAGCGATTCAATGTTTGAATAATTAGTATGACGATCACAAAGCACTTTCTCAATGGCGCGATGTCCCATGAATTATTGATGGAGACGGGAGCGGGACTGCCGCCCGTTTTATTGCGAATTATTCTTTTTACTTCGCAAGAACATAACGTTATACACGTAATGTTGGCTTATGTTATGTTAATTAATTTTAATAGCGCATTTCGTTTCGGCGCGATTAATGTGGAAAATGATTTATTTGGCGACTCGACAAATATGAGGACGTGGCGCATTCAATGCAAATACGCGGCACAAAAATAGTGGAGGGAATGAATTTTAATTGAACACCGCGCGTCTCGCTCGCCGGTCGGAATGACATGTATTTATTGAGATTTTAAAGGTACATGTCGGAGCGAGGGTCGGGTACGGGCTCGACAGGTTCTCAAACTGTTAATCAATTACACACGCCGTTGGTCCGCGCTTTTTCCGCCGCGTAATGGATACCACGACACAAGTATCTGTAATAAGCGCGTGTTTTGGCGCGGCTTCGCGCACGAGTGACTTTGTGTGGGTCTAAAGTAGGCAAATAACGAAATAGACGCTTTCATGTCACACATTTTAAAGGATAGCATTAATGTTCTAAACTATGTACGCGTAATATCTTTAGGTACTAATGTTATCTTTAGGTACTAATATTATAAAGAGGTGAGATTTGATTTTTGTTTGTTTGTTTGCATTGAATTGACTCCGAACTACGGGACGGATTTGAAAATTCTTTCACCATTAGAATCCTACATTATCCCTAATGAACATAGGCTATATTAATATGAGAAAAAAATAGGGACCCG
>DWIJ01000274.1:0-12397 GCA_018248315.1 Chioides albofasciatus
AAAATCGCATTGTTTTATTTCCAAATTTTATAATTCTGAATTATATAAACTTACTGAAGATATAAGATATAAGAAATTTATTGAAGATAGTTTGACAAACTTTATGAAGAAAAAATAGTATTCCATTCTCTTTTTCAAAATCATACACACTTTTGTTTTTATAACATGCGTTTCTAATGCATCTTTGCTTACTCACCGCCTAAGCAAATATTTCCTATAAGAGTGAGTTTAAAAGTAAAATCTCGCTGCTTTCAAAAAGTTCGCGTGAAATGCAATATGGCTGTAGTGACCACGACGCGGTAGCGTATGCTTTCCCACCTGAACATGACACCGCCTTCACAGTTATGAAAGGCCGTACCACATCTAAAGAACGAATAGCTAAAACGACTCACTACGCTATAAAATAGAAGTTAAATTTAAACGAGAGCAGCCAAGTTGAACCCCCGGTCTGACGGATTACCTGAACACGGCTGACCCATTAAAACGATCGATTGTTTCCTTATTGTAGTGCTTGGAGCTTGCTCGCGTTGAAGGTCTTAGAAAATTTGTCTTTTTACAGATTTTTAACTTATTATTCAAGAATATTACTAAGCAACTATACGGCCTATTTGAAACGCATTCCTCGAGCGTTCAATGACTTAGAAAAATTACGTGGTTAACATTATTGTTTATTATAGAAGTACGCATATTACTGCGATATGGGTGTGTGGTTATGAATACGTAGTCTGTAACCTAACTCTAATAATTCACTTTCTAAGTTAAAACCTTTGTTACGCGTAACACTTAGCCGTAGCATGAAGGTGGTAGAACTGTGGTTCGACTCCGACAGCACCACCGCCGCGCCAGACCAATTTTTGTCTGATAACAGCGGTGTTAAGCGCTGCTCTTTTTTGGTTTGAAGGGAGACATACTTTGTCGAAGCATTTCAGCTTAGGCCTCAGGGGTAGCGCATCTGAGGCCGACCTTATGTGGTCTTGTCTGGGGTTGATTACAGATGTCCATTGACATATTACAATAATAAAAAGCATTACTCCTCTTTTTAAATAAATGTCAATCCAAATTTATTCTCTATATTTGAATCATAAGAGGTTATTTCCTAAGGCTACCTTAGGGTTGACGACGAGTTAATTTAGCAAGATCGTGAAGTTCAGGGCGCAGTTCATGGGTTCGTGGAGATAGCGTTGATCAAAATCAGCGTAATGAGGAGTTGGCCACGACAGGCGCCATTAAAATCCACGTCGTAAAGGAATAAGGAACACAATTTAATCTATTCAACACATACTTGTCAGAAGTGCTAGGAACTGACGTAGATGAAGTAACTAAATAGACGTCTAATGCGAAACGTTATTTTGAAATCATGCACTTAAGAATTTCAAATGTGATAACAATTGGAGTCATATCTGTGCAAGTGTAGTTGTCATTTGTTTTTGTTATCATTATCTGTATATTGTACTGTCACTTGTAAGATTATTTTTAACATAAATTCAAATTAACATATTAAATTAGTTCTGTTGTGTTGTTTGGATCGTGGCTTGTTTTGTTCAAATAACGCATATATCGATTTATCAAAATAAACTAATCAGGTGTAAAAATTATTAACTATTAAGAGTTTATTTTGTTACTTCTTCTTCGGAACCTGAAGACCACACACATAGCAAAAAGTTTTTGATGTAATTTGTATTCACTTGAGGCATCTTAACGGTATTTTACTAGGTAAATTAAAGGTAAGAATAAGGTTGGTTATCACAAGGTTTAAAGGTGGTAGAACCCTCTGTGGTTTGACTCTTGCGGCACAGATGTCTATGGGCGGCAGTAGCCACTTAACATCAGGTGGACTGCATGCTCGTCTGCTACTCCTATATTATAAAAAAACAAGGTATTATGATATTTAAAAAAATCATAGATCTATTAACTTTTCTATAACCACTGTTTTTATGCAAAATATGGTTTGGACTTTTTTCCACGTTTAATGAACAAATGGAGCGTAGTCCGGATTAGTAGATGAAGGCATTCGTTTTTCGAAATTTTGTGCCTATTAGAAATTAAGTGACACATGATTTAATGGAAAATAAAGTGTCTTGTCGGGGAATTCTTTAAAAATAAATGTGTGTGAAGTTAACGAATTTACAATTTGGCAACCTAGTGGATCATGGCTTAAATTTTGAGAGAAGATCGTGCCCAGCAGTGAGACTATAACAAGTTAGCATAAGGGGAACGTATTTAATTTTAGTCGTTAACACATTTCGGATGTTTAAACTAATAAAGCCTCCGATAAACTTTAACGACAGGCATCCAATAATTTATTGAGATTTAATAAATAATTTAGCAGATAATTAAATTTAATAATCGACATTACGTCTTTGTACCATCATCGCTATTTCTTAATATGTAGACCGTGTGATTGACACTAAATGATATGTAACCATAATATACGGCCCTCTGATGACATAGTTTCGTTATTATAACTTACTAGGAATCTGTTACTAGAAATTTACGCGTAATGTTGACATTTAGTTGCACTATAATCTACGACTATTACTAAGACACTAATTTATTAATAAACTCTGACTTATGTCGGTGTTTCACAGACGATAGGAATGTTATCTGGAAGTCAATTAGCATGTCCATCTATCACAGGCCAAGGTATCATTTATACTGCTATGAGAACCAATTTCTTACATATTATCACTACGCTTTGATTATTGCGCTTGTAGAAGATTGTTTTATAAAATACATTCATATACGAGTATACGTACGTAATAAATCAATTAACAAGTTTAAACCTTGACATCTTTAGTATTTTTAAGTAGTACTAGGAGTGAAAAAAGTTATAGCAGTAGTAGTACAACAGGAGTATCTGATGAAAATCATTGACGTCAAATTTGACGTCATCAAATATCAACCGTCATCAGCAGTGACGATTCTGCACTGTTAAAACGACGATAGTACACTACTAGCATTTTATCGGCAATGTCCCAGTGCTACAGCTCTCTTCAACTGGAGAAGATCAGGACCAAGGAGAAGCTATTAGAACCCTATGTATTAAGATTTGACTCTTTTCTGAGGTCGGCTACGGATGCGCCGCTACCCCTGAGGCCTAAACTGGAATGCCACGAAAAAATATTTTGACCTTACCCCGTTCTTGAAATGGGAACACAGCAGCGCTTACGTTTACTGCCTAGAGATAAGTGTGGCGGTGGTGCCGCCGGCCAAAGAAAGTTCTACCACCTTTAAGGCAAAGTCGCGCGTCCCGTACTGTTAGCTAATACTAAGTTTATTCTCCAGGTGGTGATCTGCGGTGCGGTGCCATCAATGGTTCGGTCGGTCCGCCTCTACAGCCAGTGCTCACACATGTACGTCAACGTATTCCCAAACGGCACCGTCATGGCCCGCTCCGATGGAAACGACCAACGTAAGTGTTTATACTGTTTTTATTTTTTTTATTAGCACTTTTATTGATAAATCGTCATTTGTACTTGCACTAGAATCTAATTATGCATCATAAAATAGATATCAATAAATGAGGTTACCTATAGCATTGATACAATAGAGACATAAATACGTAAAGGACTAAAAAAACTCCTAGCTCAAAACAAAAACGAAAATAGATAGACAGAAATTGGAATCTGAACTGCCTGATTCTTTTAATACTGAGAGGAGACTACAGGTGGAACTATGTTAGCTTCATCAAAGTGATGATTTGAAGTAGTAAACTTTCTTTAAGGAATATACCCTTATTTCAGTGATATAGTCTAAAAGCTAGTTATCGACTCTTCGCACTTTTTATGTGTCAGAAAAGTCAGTTGTCTCTTCCATAAAACATCTTGACCATTTTTGTAGCAAAATGTAACCTAATTCTGCGCAGGCGCCGCCCATGTACGGAATTTTGAGTGGCTTCGATACCGATGATCGTTTAAGTGATGTGATTTAGGTTGCTACTGTTATCGCACGATGCGTAATCAAGAAGACTGCAATCGCCGCTAGTAATAAAGTAGCGAAGGCCATTGGCTTAAAGAATTGGGTCGAATGATTACTTTCATTAGTTTCTAAAATTAAATTTCCGCTTCAATACGTTTTTAATGGAGTATTGGAAATTAGCAGAACTCGAACGCGTG
The DNA here is from genome assembly GCA_018248315.1 of Chioides albofasciatus. NCBI lineage: Eukaryota > Metazoa > Arthropoda > Insecta > Lepidoptera > Hesperiidae > Chioides > Chioides albofasciatus. The sequence goes on from DWIJ01000274.1 coordinate 4,116, forward strand.
TCGTGATTCAGGATTTCTTTTAATTAATGCGGTTTTACGTGTATCAAATAGATGTGCAAGGGTGGATATTTAGACTACTTACAGGGTATTAACCCATGTATTACAGACTTTAGGTATTATAGGTTAAGGATAGTGCGAACTATGTGAATAGATGCAGGTATATAAGTAGAATATAAAATATAATCTATGAAATGTGTTTTTAGTGAAAGTGGTATTAACAACAAAAAATACTTGTACGTACCTTTAATATGTCACCATATATATCGTTCAATAGTTAATTAAGAAAGAAAACACAAAACTCAAATACAACGATATTTCCACAAACCGGCTTCATATTTGTTTTCCACAGGGAGCTACTTAGTCAAACGCGATTATAAAAGAGAGTTAAAAGCAGGAATGCGTTCGCTAGTACTCGGGCCTCGTAATCGTATTGGCGGGTGCTAGACGTGAGAAACTATAGGAATATGTCAATACTTGAAGGGTCAGTGACCAGTGTGCAACAGGTAAGCGTATGCAATATAGTAACGGCATGGTCACAGCGATACGAGCATACACTGAGTGGGTCGCGTGAAATATGAAATTGTCCCCCCAAGGACGGTTTTTACGATTCCGAATGTTTTCCTTGTATTTTGATTTTAGGTTGGGTACTGCGGAATGGATTTTGGCAGGGATTTATATGGTAATGTAGCGATATCTCGAGTTGTATGGTCACATTTTGTTTAGGTTTCAAGTCAATTCAATCGCGCGTCAATTTAAAAGAAATAAATTTTAATAGTACTCGTAATCCTACGCAGAATGTTGAATTTATTCACAAATCATATAGCGGTCTTTTCTATGAAACTATTAAGTAACAAACAAGCTTGTAGTCAACCACTAGTGAAGTGCCGCCCACGGACAGCTGTTAGCAACCCCAAAGAGAACTATACCTGAACTACGTCGATGTGCTTGTGTGTACTTATGGAGAAGGAACGTATAAACGACTCAACAAAAAAAAATGAAGCCTTACATCATCACTATCTGGTTGATTTTAGGGAAAATATTTAACCAAATAATATAATCGCTTGAGAAACTTTATTCATCAAACTATTATACAAAATAGTTAATATTATGAAGAACCCTTTAATTTTCGTCTATGTGTAAGCTTCTTCTTAAGATGTGACATAGAATGGTAATTGGCGAATTTAAGAAAGAGTTTTCATGTCTATTGGCAATTTTTAATTCAGAAGTATGTAAGTGGAGTTTCGTGCGGATATTTGTGTTTAAGTTGTCGTTAACTAATAGATTTTTGAGCAAAAGCTCAAAAACCACACCCTATGTATACCCAAAAGGGTAAAACCTTAATATACTATTAGTTCGTGTAACTATAAATAATTAATCGCCAACTCTCATTAGGTTTTGCGAGGAGAACAAAACTCATCACTAACTTTTTGTCTACAAATATGACTACGACTAGAATATGTAAGTTTCGCAAATGCTGACGTTAGTGATAATGTTTGCGTTCTGGTTTGAATGATCTTTTGAATTTATATGAATGCAGTAACGTAAATAACGGACAATGAGACATTCTAACTTAGACTTGTAGAAATGTATCTATTATTGGTTTTGGGTACTTTTTCCCTGTATCGTTATGGCCTAATCCTTATCATTCTGAGAGTAGTCTTAACTTTTGACCGCGTTCAGCTTTGCTAATTCATTATTTATCAATTACTATGTATAAAATGTTACTATGTATACAAGCATAGCATGTATTAAAATGAAGTAAACTTATTTTTTTACTGTATCCATTCCATAAAAAGGCAGAAATTACCCAGGATATATCCACTGCCACGAGTTTGGATTGGCGAAAGCATTTAGAGTGTCCACGAATATGTAATATGTGTCCGTCTAGTTACTCAATGTTTGCTGTAAGGCAACTATTTAGCAGTCACCTGTTCAAATAAAAAGTACTTTCACCTTTCTTCATTTTGTTCTGCCAGCGCATTGTGGTTTGCACAAAAATTATCGCAAGCGCTTTACGACCAGTGGTCGACGCTAAGGATTTTTTATTAAAAATAAGTTAAGGAATGTGCACATTGTCCTTTAAATGTGAGTAATCCTTTCCAAAAATATGCAAAGGTATGTGATAAATGATGATCACAAGGTCTGCAGGCGCCAGTCTGCTACCCATGTTGTTTTATTTCTACGTCAAGAGATTTCGAACTTTATTCACGGGTGAATTGATACATATTTGTAATATCCTCTAGATGCACTACAAAATGCATCGTAAGATTATTACAAAGTTCATATTACGTGACACCGGCATGCCTGACCTAATAAATACTGACACTGGTTTTCCATCAAAGTTTGACTCAACATTATAAACAATAACACATTGCACAGTTTCAAATTTATTTTATTAATGTAAACATTTTATTACTCACCCAAATGTTGAGCGAAACAATTGATCAAAAGTCATTTAAAGATATTGCATGCGTTTATTGCATCAGATATTAAAACGTAAATAATGATGAAAACGTACTGTATAGTTTCATGTATGTATTAAGTATACGCCATCATTATTTATTGCTACGTGAAGAAGTATGATACATACCTCGTACAAAATTCAATATTTTTCAATATTTGGAAATCACTTAAACTTTTAATACTGTAAACATATTTTCACATTTATTATGTTTGATACACATACATAACACCAATTAACGCGTGAAACGAAATTAATATAAATATTTGTTTTACGCCCACATCATCCGAAAGAAAGCCATTATTATAATGTGAACAATAATCGCGTGAGAATAAACATTGTTGTCAATAAAAAAAATTAATCACTTGACCCGTGTTACTGCGTGTTAGTTGTGAGGCAATAAAAGAAACTCAAGCCAATATTAAATTTAACGATTTAATATTGCATCGCCAGTTAAATGTGACCCCCTTAAACCGTCTTTGTTAGTCGGAATACTAATGAAACGGAGCTCTTGTGTTGTTTGTCGTGTTCTAGCTCCTCCGACGCGTTGCACCGCCTACCGCCGAATATCGCGTAAAATATGTGACGCTTTTTAATTAAAATTAGATCTGAACGAGCTGATAAAGAAATTCAATAATTCAAGTAGAGTTAGAAACAACTGGTCGGGTAACGGGTGTGTTTGAAGTCGCCGACGCCTAAAGGCAAATGTAACTAGTCGTAGTAAATACTTTTAATACTCGAATGTACTCTTAAGTACTACATGTTGTTACAAAGCATAAATTAAAGAAATTCACATATGGCATTAACTTTGCCTCTATTAATTTAAATTATATTTTACAGCGAAAAAATATTATTAAGTAACATACATAGATACTTATTGAAAAGCGATTCGTTCTAGTGAGGTTAGGTTAGGATGTCTCGGCGGTACTGATCGCTGAATATCAGGTGACTATATACTTGATTGTTTGTTCTGTTATAAAAAGAAAACAAAATCTTGTCGATACTAATGAATTTTCTTATCCTTTTATTCTTTTGTTAAGCTTATCGAGTGCTTTTTTGCGGCAATTCATCGGAAGAGGGTGGTCGGGCCGCAAATTACACGAAATCAATCGACGTAGGCGGTACGGCGCCTTCCCAAATTAAGTTGTTATAGTTTAAAAATATAATAATAAAATACCCATAAGGCCCTCCGTTTCGCAAAAAACCATACCACACGCACGCACCCCCATTATTGTCCTATAATCTAATAATAATTAAATGACGTAATTTGAGCGCTCGGGAAAATAACAGGCTGGCGTAAAATCGATTCTGTTTTCGACTTCCACGAATACGTTTCGATCATACCTGTCAAACATCAAATTGCTATCAAATTAAGTTCTTAAAGTTGTATTGACTGATTTGTGGATGGCTTTTTAAAGTAGTAAAGTAGAACGCACGGCCTATTTTTTTCGATATACCCGTTTACTTAAATAGGTTAGAGGAAATAATTTTATTGTAAATGAAGATTTAAACAGAAGGCAATGAAAATTAAATTAAAATATGCTGAAATTATTTTTAAAGAGATTTATTACAATTTTGACACATTAATTAAATAATACGCATATTATTTAACGATTCGAGTTATTTGTTTGGCCGATTAAAGTCGTATTATCGCTGATTTGTAGGTTGCAAAAGTTAATGCGTGCATTTAGTGCTTACGTTTTGTTTACCTTTGTAATCACTTACTTTGAATGAATACGCGATTATTTAGTTATTTCAATAAATACGTGGTTGGTTAGCAAATTGCTATGCTATGGGTGATTTGCAGTTTAGAATATGTCATTATTCTTTGAAATCAACAAGTGTTTCCTAGACTTTTTGACAATGAAGTTACGAGGAAAATGTAATCTTTATCCGCATTCGATGAAAAACTAATTTGGTAGAGCAAGGTTACAGTGCGGAAATAGATTTTGCTTAAGCATAATGATACTGAGATAGTAATTTGTGTCTGAATTCGACATTTTTTTCACTTTTTTTTTAAGATTTTCTGCTTGATAGGTTGTGTGGTAGTTTATCTTTGATAACTAAACCGTTACGCCAAATATACCTATGTTGTCTTAAAACTAGAGCACAACCACGCTAACATTGCTATTGTAAATCTGAAATATATTAAAAATATGAAGAATATCTTCTTGTTTAGGCTATCCAAACGTAGTAATTTAGGTTTTAAACTATTTCTGTTGTGTGCGAATCTACTCTTACAAAGCTGTACTCCATTGTCGTCGATAAAATTCTATTGAAATTAACAAAACGGTCAGTTATAAATCGTAGACCTCATAAATGCCAAATATTGTAAACGAATTTTATATCTCGGCCATTTACTCTGGAATGAATACATTTATTCTTATCGCTCTATAAAATGGACAGCTTATCAACAACATTATTGCCTTATTAGAACAACACGCTAACAATTACTTGTTGGGTGGTCCGCTCTCAGGGAGTTTTCAATGTCGCGAATAAAAAATATAATGCCGATGTTTAGCAAACATCGTACATTGTAGTAATAAAACTGTGGAATCCGGTTATTTTGAAACGGATAAATATTTATACAGGCACCTTTATTCGGTACGAAATAGCGATGGAATTTTTGGTGCCAAATCAATTTTATTTGTATTTAATCAAAAATAGTTTGGTTTTACGATTCTAAATGTGATTCTCATTTTTGTCCGCGTAAATGAGAAGTTGTTTCCATAAGTTTAAATAGTCGATTAATTAACTTAAATATGTAAAGTAAGGTACTTTAGTTAGTAAATTATGCTAAATACACGAAATGATATTTTTTACAACATTTCTTTAAATTGAAACTAATACGGGTCTGTCATGACAGTCTATTATAATTTTTGGTTTAAATTGATATGTGAGTTTAAAAAATGTTAAATATGCTAAATATTGTTGACAGTGGTAGAGCGTTTTGGGGATGGACTGCGAAAAAACCACTGCTACACTTATTTCTGCTTTATAGCAGCAGTGTTAAGTGCTTAGAAAGGCGAAGTATGAGAGACTTATCTGTGGCGTTTCAACCTAAGTCCTCAGGGGTAGTAACGCACATATGGCGAACCTAATTTAGAAATCTGATCTTATCTGGGGTTGTCCATGGGCGGCAGTTACCAATTACCATCAAATGGTCTGCTTGCTTGTTAGCTTCTTTAATGTAATAATAAATCAAACAATATGTGACTTAACGTATTTACTTCTTACTTAATTGGGATCAGTGGACGAAGATGGTGGTCACGTAATATAAACATACGTTACACTTAAAGGTTATCAAACAATAACCAAAACGTTAGTATGTTAAAGAGATCACGTCCTCAGGATTTACTTCCTTGTAGCCTGTAAGATGTATACGTATTGTGCAATAATCGCGTTTTCCTTCACCGTTAAAGCAAGTTATAATTTATATCTAATACGCACACAACTTATAAAAGTCAGAGGTGCGTATCTGGGATATGAACTTCGGACCCCTTGATAGAGAGGCCGAATTTCTAAACCACTAGGCTATCACTGCTTTTTAAGTACAGTTATAAGTAAATTTAGAAGTGTAAATAATAATCAACATTTTCAATACTCGAAGATAGTTGAAGTAAACTATTCATTCTCTAAGTTTAAGTTCGCAAAGGTCTTTAATAACATTTGATATGTTTTTGTAATAAAATGTTCACGAACGCCGGTACGACATCATTAGTTTTTCAAAATAAATCCTAGCCAGGAATCAAACGAGTTCATTTCAAAAAAGAATACACACCCTGCATTTTTGTATCATCGGATAGTGTCGCTTATAAGGACCAAATCCTGGGAAGTAATTAAAACTGACAAACGAATTAAACATTAAATTGTGTTACAATATAAAATAATACAACCTCATAATATTGTATTACACAATTATTAAGACAGTACGTTCCAATCACGTGTAATATGGTTAGTGAACAGATTTTATGTCATATAAAGTATAAATTTATTGTTTTCTGGAACTATTCTATTTGTGTCGTGAACATACATAGGTAATTAGTGACATAAGTGTGATCTTTACTAAATTAACTTGCGATTACGACTTTCTGTCATCCATTCAATAATAGTTGATTGCAAGTCATTGTTACTTTATAACTTGAAGTTTATTACTATGCCTTAATAATTTAAATTGACGATTTACTTTGCAATATAATTACGTGTAAAGTTAACGTAATTATATGTTCTGAAGTAGTCATTTCTGAAATCACGACATGATGTACTGACGTACGTATTGTAAAAACGTTTCTTTGGATATAAAAGGTTTTCATTGATTTAAAAATTATTGAACGTATTATTATTAAGCCATTGAGACTATATTTTGGGAAGTTTGGAAACAAATTATGAAATTAAACCAAAAAAAGAGTTTTTTTTAACGCCCTATGGTTTGAAGCCTGTGATATATGAACGGCGCATATACAGTTCTTAACCGAACTTCTTGAAATAATTTATTAAGTAATTAAGATTCATTAATTTACAAACACCCTATCTTCTTAGTTACTTCTCATTACTTATTTCTCATTTATCACTGCTTTCATACATCGCAAAAGCGATCACTGAACGGCGTACATATCATGCATTCCTTGATGATAATTATGTACAACCGATCTATTGCCATCTCAATTAAAATAATTTGGCTAAAAATGGTATTTAAATTGGCGGCACATCTATTTAGTATTTGCCTCTCGCTCGTTCTCTATAAAGTAAGAGCGTGTTACATGTAAAAGTGTCATTTTGAGTCGTAATCTCTATTGAATCAACACACAAGTAAGCATGCATAAGACTGCGATCGTTCGAGTGGTCAGAAGCACGCATATGTACGAAGCATTTTCCTACATACTTAATGACCATATATGACCTAATGTCTTGCAGCACGCAAGTACACCCTTAATACAAATGTGTACGGCTAACATTTAATGCTCATTACATAATTACACAATTACTGTACCTTAGGTCTTTGTGTAATATAGATGCATGTATTCATTAACATAGTTAATTTCATTTATGAATGGTACAGGTAGGTATGGTACAGTTACGAGGTAGACTTTGTTTCCAGTACTAGGGTAACGCTGTGAGTATAAATGTCAATATTTAGTAATTTCGACGTTAGTTATATTATTTTTATTAATATTTGCTTAAGGTAGTTCCTTGGTTTCGTGGTTTCACTATGGAACCAACATCTTTATATGCCTGGCTTGTAATAGCAGTGTTAAGCGCTGCTCTGTTCTGATTTGAGAATATAGTAACCTCTGTTATTAGGTGCACGAAGTCATGCAACTCTTTAGTTACACGAAGCATTTCAACGTCATCAGGGTTAGCAAATCGTCTTGTTCTTGTATATACGGGACCAGAATAGAGCTATAGTATTCCCTGCCTGTCGTAAGAGGCGATTAAACGCTGCATGCAGGGTTACGGCCGGCAAGGGTGGGAGCTCGAACCGCCCGATCAGCGGTCGTTGAATGACGGCGGCATGTATGGCCGCATACCGCCGTAAACACCAGACGGGGTGGCGAGCGTTATGCTCACCTGGGTGTAACCTGTCGGTCTCTAACGCATAGTCCCGTGTGCCTAGATATTTTGTGGATAATTAAATTTAAGGCCATAATTGTTTTTACAAAACTGTACTTCTAATAGCATGCCTGATAGAGCGTTCAAACGATTTACACCCTTTTTCAAGATGGCGGCCGAGGAACAAGAATTGCGACCTCACAAGTTAAGGTTTAACTTTACACTAACCTCGCTTGGACATCCAAAAACTAAAATTGCGTCCTCTGACTAT
>DWIJ01000275.1:0-12393 GCA_018248315.1 Chioides albofasciatus
TGTGTGTGTGTGTGTGTGTGTGTGTGTGTGTGTGTGTGTGTGTGTGTGTGTGTGTGTGTGTGTGTGTGTGTGTGTGTGAGTGTGTGTTTGCGTACATGCATATGTAACATATAAATAACAACTATCTATTATATGTTGATCCTACAATCGATTGGAGAATGGATTGTTCTGTTTCATCATAATTTAAATCCTGTAAGTGTTGGGTAACTAGCCTTTTAACTTTAATTCGGGGCAGAGAGTAAATATTCAGTTTATTATTAAATTTAGTGTAAAGGTAAGCGGACATGAAGGCAAACTGTTTCTTTTTGAATATTGTTCGACATCGCGGGATCTGACAGATAGGGGGGCTTCTGCGTTTACATTGTGGATGATTGATGTACGGAAGATTTTTATGAAATTTTATTATGCAGTTTAGTATGTAAATCTGACGTGTGGTTAGTAACTTGTAGGATTGATGCAGTTCAAATGTCGGAAACCGAACAGGTTTTTTAAAAATAACTTTCAAAAGTGCTCTTTGTGTTCTTTCAAGTATTATTAAGTGGGTCTTTGCAGCCCCACCCCATACCGAAATGCAATAACTGAGAACTGACTGAGCTAGCGCTTTGTAAGTAGTAATTAGTATAGCTTCATCTGCGACATCTCTTAGTTTTTTGAACATCCACATTAGTTTTCTCACTCTGTCAGCAATGGTCATAATGTGCTGACGCCACGACAGATGTTGATCGACAACTACACCGAGATATTTTATTTCCGTAGCTCTGTGAATATTGAAACAGTTACAATTATCTTGTGAATTTGAACAGGTATGTAGTTTTAAATTGAAGTTGGTATCAGGTAAACTGGTTTTGCGGATAGAAAATGGTATATACTTAGTTTTGTTTACATTTAATGTTAGTAGATTTGTTCTTAGCCAGTTGGATACATACCTGAGTCCAGTTTCTACTATAACCTTTAAATTTTCCCATGAGTCAGCATTAAAAATAAGGGCCGTATCGTCAGCATAAGTAAATATTTTACAATTTGGAAGCCTGAAGTTACACAAATCGTTTACATAAATTAAAAATAGGGTAGGCCCGAGAACACTACCTTGTGGAACACCACAGGAAATGTTACACGGGTGACTTAGGTAAGTACCGAGTTTCAATTTTTGCTGGCGGTCGGTTAAATAGTCAGAGAATAATTGATGCGGCAGGCCTCGTATACCATAGTTATATAGTTTGTTCAATAGGATGGAGGCAGAGACGGTGTCAAAGGCTTTGGCTAAATCTAGAAATACACCAACGCATTTGTTACCTAGATCTAAGTGGTGGCTCACTTCGCCAGCCAACGCTAACACTGCATCCTCAGTGGATATGCCGTTTCTAAAACCAAATTGGTTTACTGATAATACATTATTATCGGTTAGGTATTTTATGAGACGATTGTTAAGAAGTTTCTCGAAAATTTTGGAGAACACCGAAAGCACAGAGATAGGTCTATAATTGTCGACATCGCCTCTACCTCCATTTTTATAGATAGGGGTAACTATGGCAGTTTTGAAAGTGGAGGGGAATTGGCCTTTTTCAAAACAAATGTTATAAATGTGACACAGAATGGGGACAAGGGTATTCTTAGCCATTTTAATAAAAATGGTCGGGATGTTGTCCCAGCCTGGAGCAGAATCATTGCGTAGACTATTTATAATGGAATTCAATTCCAAGGGGTCAGTATTTAATAAAGAAAAAGATTTAATTGGGGGCGATAACATCCTACAACCATCAGACCACATTTCCACATTAGAAGTTTTCTTTAATTTCTCAACAAGATTTCTACCGATGTTTGTAAATTGATTGTTTACGTAATTTGCAGACTCAAAAGGGGATGCTTTAAGTGTTAATAATTCTTGAATGTCACTACTTTTATGTTTTTCCATATTGCAAATTGATTTAATTGTTTTCCAAAGATTTTTTGGGTTATTACTTGCATTCTGTAGATTTTTTCTCTCATAACTATTTTTAAGATCACGTACAAGTTTTTGACAAAAATTTCTATAGCGAGTGTAAGTTATTTTTAAAATATTGTTTTCTGGATTCTTTTTAACTTTAAAGTGTAATTTATCCCGGTTTCTAAGACATCTCAGAACCCCATTTGTTATCCAGGGCTGGATATGACGTTTCCTACATGGGAGTTTAATTACGGATTGGTTATTTCTAAGAGCTACGGAGATTCTGTTCACTAGCGTTTCTGCGGCTTGCGTTGGGTCTGTTATGCCTAATATATCTGTGAGGTTGTTCTTAATTTCATCCAGAGCTTTCAAATAATTGACTGATGTTTTGGTCTTCAAAGCATCATTACGTGTTAAACATAACATAATATTCAGAAGGACAGTAGAGTGGTCAGTGGGGGCATTTTCTAATACAAAAGATTTAGCAGAATGAACTGTTTTTAACATCATGTGGTCATAACATTTTTTATCTCGAGTAGGAAAACTATGAGCCGGTAATAATCCATAAAAAGCTAAAGAGGTTAAATAGTTTTGACAGTTACTATCATTTGAATTGGTTGTTATGTCTATATTTATATCTCCCGTCAATATAATATTCTGGTAGGATTTTAATTTGTCTAGTAATGTTTGTAAGGAAGTAATAAAACTATCAGTATTTCTTACTGATGGGGTGCGATATATGCCAATTATAACTGTATCTATAAGGGTGAGTACTAAACAAGATGCATTTTGAATAATAGGTTCAAAGACTTTATATTTTAGATTATTTTTTACATACATGACCACTCCATCACATTGATTTAGAGTATTTTCCGTAAAGTATGAATTATAATCAGTATTAAGTGACGGTATCGGTTTATGTTTGGAGAGATGACACTCAGTCATTATCAGAACGTCGCAGTCTACTTTAAGGGATTGTAGTAATATTCTAAAAGAGTCCAGATTTTTATAAATGCTTCTAATATTTTGAGTGAGAACGGTGAGACTATTTGCAGATAGAATATGTGAACTATATTCTTCAGGTTTACACATGAAAGCCTGTGCCACTTTATAATCGTCTATATCTGCATTTGTTATAGACCGACTATCCATAATTAAAAATAGTAGGGAGTGTCTTAGAATTGTAAGTCTGATGGCTAAATACTGCCAGATCTAAAACGCGAGGGTTGAATTTGTATATGTCGGAATAAAATGTTACCTTTTTATATTTTAAGCTACATGTATTAATATTTAAGTGGAAAGTGTAGTAGTGTTTTATTATGAAGCGATGTTTAAACTGCAAGTTTGCCTTTATGTTACATTTTATGTGGCTAGCTATAAAATTTGTGTATGAGTTAATAGTTAAGTGTGAATGAGTGGCTGTATGTATTTGTGTGTAAGTGTATAAGTGAGTATAAAAATGTACTATGTTACTAAAACAATTTAACAGAATAAACTGAGCTTGATTATTATACAGCGCTAGTCATTTGTTACTTTCATATAAACTTTTGATTTGAGATTCACTGATTATTCTAATGATAGGTGAGTTTTCATCCTTACGCACCAGTACCTCGCCGATCGATGTCCAGCAAAATTTGTATTGTAAAGACTTTGACATTTCTCTAGCCAAGTAGAATAATCTATTACCTTTTTGTGTTAGGTGTTCCGATAAGAAAATGGGGGTATTGTTGCACTTCAGACCAAGCTGATAAGAGTTTAATTTATTATTTTTGTTTTGTATATTATATCTTTTGGCTGCTTGCATAAGCTTTGTCTTCTGTATATACGAGGTCATTTCGACTATTATAGGTCTCTTTTCTCCCTTGGCAGAGGCTCTGTAAATGTCTTTAATGTCTTGTGTTTTGAAATCCACCTTAAGTGACGTGGACAATTGACATACCATGTTTATAAGGGTTTCTTTCGATTCATCGTTTACTTTAGGTACATTTTTTATTTCAAATGAACATTTTTGTTGCACTTTCTGTAGACTCTCAATTTTATTTTCATGTTTCAATTTCAATTTTCAGTTTCAATGTGAACAATGTGTAGATTAAAGACATAGCAATAGGCTTTGAATAGGTTTATAACCTTTTATAATAAGTCTGTGAATGCTTCACGGGCTGTAGAGAATTGCAAGTTGGTGGTTTGTTTTTGAAGGAAGGTAGAAACCCTCTGTGGTTCGACTGCGGCGGAACCACCGCCATACCTATTTCTGCCTAATTACAGCAGTGTTAAGCGCTGCTGTGTTCTGGTCTGAAGAGCGGTAAGGGAGACATCATTTTCTGAGGCATTTCAGATTAGTCCTCAAGAGTAGCGGCGTATCCATGGCCGACCTCCGGTAGGAGTCCATTCTTATCTGGGGTTGATAACAGATGTCCATGGGTGGCAGTAGCCACTTACCATCATGCGGACTGCATACTCGTTTGCTACTGCTATGTTATAAAAAAAACGTTGATTTGCTTTGACTCTATTGTGAGAAACCAATCTACATATTATATGATAAAAAGATTACCAAAATTGTACGTTGCCCGTTAAAATTATGTATAATCTGATGGAATAAATATTGATAAGTTACATTTAAACTTCCCTTTTCATAGCTCTTTATAATGCGTAGGCGAATAGAGTCGCAATTTCCGACTACATTAATGAAACTTAATATACCTATTGTTCCTTTGCCTTGTGTTTATACAAGTACTGATATAGGTGTACAAAGCTATTTGCATAAACTCTTTAATTAAATGTTGCACCAGAGATGGCCGATATAGTTAATCTATAGATGTGTCATCAACAACAACCGATTAATGTCCCGCTGCTAGGCACGGTTCTCCTCTCAGAAAGAGAAGGATTAGGCCATAATTCACCGCACTGGCAAAGTGCGTATTGGTAGACTTTACACACCTTTGAGATTTTTTTTCTAAATCTGTTGGGTAGATATGCGATGTTTTCTTTCACCGTTAAAGCAAGTGACAATTAATTTCTAATACATAACTAAGAAAATCAGTGGTGTGTGCCTGGGAATAGAATCTCGGACCCATCTATCGATTTCTATTTAATGAAAACTTTTATTTTTACTTAAATTGTAATTATATAATAACGTAGGCGTATCCGTTTTGAACTAGAAAATACGTGGGAAGATAGTGATCTTCTAGATATTCTATTAAATATTGTGTCAAATCTTTTGTATAATTTCCAAGATTTAATATAGCATAGATAACTTGTTTTACTCCCACTCGCATAAATTTTGAAACCCACATAAATATATTAAATTATTCTCAATGAACTGTGTGGGTAGAAATTTTAACGGTATTTATGAAGGTATTCATTTTAAGGGTTAATAAATAACCTTTTTAAACATTAATAGAATTACAGTGGACTTTCCTTCGAATACTTAACTAAAGAAATGTGTAACCTTACCTTCGTCGGGTTAAAATATAATATACTGGGGACAGAGAAGAAAGGTACTCGAGTGACGACCACGTTTAGGCAAACGGAGCACAGGTAGCCCCCCCACCCAGATGAACCGACGACCTGAAGAAGACGGCAGGAAACCGCTGGATTCAGAGGTTGGAGAAGCGCCAATTAGGGGAGGCCTATGTCCAGCAGTGGACCTTATATGGCTGATGAATGGATGGACTCGTATCTCCACTTATCAATGTATTCGATGATTTGCCGAAAAAGATCGACGTTTGATAATTTATGCCTATTAAAAATGTAGAATAGACAAATTTCAATTTCCGATCTAGAAAAATCGGATAGCTTGTTTAACGGGCGTTAATGCGTAATGGCATCGCAGGCAGTTATTTAACTCATAGGTTAGGCAGTCGTAAGTAATGTTATCGATTTTGGAAGGGCAGTTCCGTTATAATCAGTTCGGCGGGATGTATTTATGTAGGTATATCTGTAAAAGGCTTAAATGTAGACGTAAAAAATTAAGCAAAAGGGATGGTCAAGTTTTGTGTATGTTTTTATACAATTGAATGAACCTTCTTGAATTTTTTACGTTTATAAATAAACTTACTTAAAGCTTAGAAATCGCAGAAACTTTAAAACAAACAAACAATTTATGTTTGTAGTTTGTTTCAAGATGCAGTCGTTAACGAGGCTAAAATTATGACGTTCTTGTTTAAGTTTTGCTGTCGATTGCAGACGCTTTGACGAAAAAAGCGAGATAATAGGGCGGTTCGAGTCTTCTCATTTCTCACCCCATGACAGTGAAACATTGACACAGTTTGCATATTTTATGGGTCTTCGCTTTAACCTAAACGTTCGTTATGTTTCCCAAGCGGCGAATCGATAACGTCAATGAAAAGCATTTTTGCATATTCTTTTAAAATTGGCTGATTATTTTGAAACCTTGTTATAAAATGTGCAGAGATTCATGTCTGTTGTAGTACACTGTTTAGTGAAAAATGAGAGATATAATATTAATTACAAATGCGATTCGAATGATGTCAAAGGACTTGAGCTGTTTTATTTATACCTATTTAAGACAGTTACCAAAAAAACACAGTGGTTAAAGGTCTTTCAACTGGAAAATCCGAAATTCTAGTTCCAGATACTAATCTCTAAAGTTATATGCGTATTAGAAGTCCCTTGCTATGTGAGTCGTGATTAAACGTGTAGGGTTACAGAGAGTCCGATAAAAAATCCTCAAAGGTGCCTATGAAGTTTATTAATTCGCACTTGGCCAGCGCGGTGGACTATGACAACCATTCATTGAGACTCATGCCCAGCCGTGCGACAGTAAAGTCACCAACAATATATTCATTCAAATGTAGGTACGTCATTTTTCACTTTAAATTTTTATTGAAGCGCAAAGAGACATAGGAGGAAGGCATTCCGTATTTCCCATACAAAGTCGTTCTCGTATTGCTTGTTGAGAACAAGCAGTTTTATATTGGTTTTCAGAACTCAATATCCCAGTACTTCTTGCTCTAAGGATGTTTTGTAGAACCGAGCCTTATCGCTTACGAGTGTTTTTGTAATACGACGATGAGAAAATGAAGATAAAATTACATTATGATGTCTCCTACCTGAACACCAAGAATTGTGTATTTTTTTTTGGTCTTTTACATGAATAAAAATATTAAATTTAAGACACATTGCGTACGTAAAAGCGTGTAGGAGGTTTTTTTCATAATATAGGAGTAGCAGACGAGGATGCATTCCACCTGATGGTAATTAGCTACTGCCGCTCATGGACATCTGTTATCAACCTCAGATAAGATTAGATTCCTTCCTACCTGAGGTCGGCCACAAAAGCGCTGCTGCCATTGAGGACTAAGCTGGAATGTCTCAAAAAAGTATATTCCCGATCTCGCACATTTGTGGCCCTCGCACGGAGAATTCCAGTTATGTTTTGTTATAGGTCCGAGAGTCCCCCGCGTAGCGATAAGGATGGTCACAGAGGGGCTTTTAGTAGGTAAAAATCCCACATAATCGGGTATCGCTCCCATGGCACCGGGTACCTTTTAAAGATTTTCCTTGTCAACAAAAAATGTACACATTTATTATAACGATCCGAACACATCAAGTACAATTATAAGCCGTTCAATAGCTCATTAAACCCAAAAACAATGGGATATAAAGTACGAAACAAAGAAACGTAGACGGATCGGGGAAATCGGGGAGTAGAGAAACGCGGAAGCATTGTACGATAGGTCCAGTCACCTCTGCGGTATTCGGGAGGTTGCAACTGCAGTACAGTGACCTCGTGCGTACAGGGTGGGTACAGTGGGTGGAACTAGGTCAACCCTCCCCAGACGCCGCACTCGATCGACCGCCAAATTCTAACGCATTCGCACAGAAACAAACGCTCATCTTATCGGAAGGGTTCGCAGGTTCCAAGGATCGGGGAATTAGGTCGTATGTAAATTACGCGTTTGAAGTAATCAAATGGAAAAAGTTGAATCATACGTTTTTGTTATTAACTGTTTATGTAAACGTATTGTACAAATTAATGTATAAATGACTACTGAATGAGATAACTTTGTCAACCTGATTGTTATCCGTAATCTTTTCTAAATGAGAAAATGAGGTAATTGTCTACTTAAACCAGATCAGAATCTACTCCAGATTGGTAAATGTTGAGGACTAACATACCACCGCCACGCCAATTTTTAACGGATTTAAAAAGAGGAGGTTCTGTATTTAAAAAATCGTCTGTACCTTTTTACCGTGAAACAGTTTGTTTTTGTTGGAAGAGTGTGAGATGCCGGCATTACACATGCGGAAAACATTGTAGTCCTCAGGACGACAATGTCTTTTTTTTATAATATGGAAGTAGCCGACGAGCATACAGTCCACCTGATGGTAAGTGCTACTGCCACCCATGGACATATGTAATCAACCCCAGATAAGATCAGATTCCTATCTGAGGTCGGCCACAGATGCGCCGCTACTCCTGGAGACTAAGCTCCAATGCCTCGAAAAAGTATGTCTCCCTTACCACACCCTTCAAACCAGAACACAGCAGCGCAATGTATATTTCAATGTAAGTCAAACCCGTTCTATATGGAGTCGGTATAGGTTACAGATGTCCATGGGCGGCAGTGACCACTTACCATCAGATGGACTGCTTACTCGTTTGCTAATTTAATCTTGTGAAAAATATATCTTCCTTACCACTCCCTTAAAACGAGAACAAAACTGTGCTTAACACTGCTGTTATATGGCAACGCCGCAGTCTAACCACGGAGTCTTCTACCATATCTAAAACCAAAAAATAATAGCAGAATAATATCTACTCTTATATACAAAATATAGTTTCATTCTGCACATTTATAGAGTAATATTTAACTGCTCCAGTTTCCACTATCATAGTGTGTTACTTACTACAAAGCTCATACTAACTGTGCTTGTAGTTAATTAAAATAGTACTTACGTAATAACTTTAGTTTACGAACTGCAAGCAGTTGGTAACGTTACGGGAAAAATATTTTCGTCTAAATTTCCACGAGCGGCTATTCTCTCGTATAAAAGGCTCTTTATAAAAAGTCTTATTAGGTTTTCAGCAGTAATGAAAAGATCTTAGGTTTTTTACTTAATTAATGTCTACTATGAATGTGGTGTTATAGGTTAAGATTGGATTTAACATGATTTTCTTTTTATATGAATACTTAAAGATAAGGCGTAGGAACTACCTACTGGAAAGCAGTCAATGTCGCCAATGGATATTTGAAATACCAGAGGAGTCGCCTATACACCGCCAGCTTTGAAGCAGAGCTCTTTTTGCGTCTTTCTCCTATTTTATATTATACAATATGATTCCAGATTATATTGGAATCATTCCAAGGATTGGTGCGTGTCCCAAGTAAGTTATTAAATTACTTATAGCAACGCAACTATGGGTGACCTCGCGTAGAAATTGATCATTGTGGTAATTCGTAATAACAAATGGGTGGTGGTCACTTAACATCAGGTGAATTGAATTTACTGTGTGTTGGTTTGCTACTCAAAGATAAATCTAGTCTTTACAGTCATAAGCACACTTATTCAAGTAAAAATACTGACGTGAAACGTAAGCGATGAGGCTGTGAAATGCTCTGCAAATATTGACTGTCTCTACGTTTTACGAGACTTAGGAATATGTGGATAAAGTTTTAAAGTTTTTTTTTATGTTTCATTGTTTCATACACTCGTAGATCTACCACGAGTAAACATTGGTTGGTATATTTATAAGTTTCAAAATATATTTTAAATGAAACAGGTCCTATAGCCAAAGTTATGAGCTATCATACAGCTTCGTGGATTAAGTAACGCCTCATACTGGTGTATATGCCTTAAGGAAGGTGAAAGGTGGTTTAACTCTATGTGATTCGACTTCGGCGGCACTACCGCAACCTTTAATTTTGCTTATAACAGCAATGTTAAGCGCTACTTGTCTGAAGGGTGTGGTAATGGAGAGGTACTTTTCCGAGGCACTCCAGCTTAGTCATGAACCCCAGATAACATAGGAATCTAATGTTATCTGGGGTTGATCATAAATGTGTATGCGGCGCCAATAGCCACTTACCATCAAATGAATTGCATGCTCGTCTGCCACTATTATATTATAAAAAACCCTTCAAACCAAATATGTAGGTACTTCAGTTATGCACTATTTCCATTAGTTGTTGTGAGTGCAGTTGCAATTAAACTAAGAGTAATAAGAAATAATTCCTGCTGTCACGTTATTGTGATGTGACTATATCAATTCGTAAGTTTGCATGGGGCTGGAGTAAATGATATCCAGATTAGGCATCCCTGCATAAAACGCATTGGTATCTTAAATCAAATCAAATCAAAAATATTTTATTCAAAGTAGATTCTTTATAGAACTCTTTTTGAGCGTCAATATATCTACCACCACTTCGCAAGGTTACGTTATGGAGAAGAAGCGTTTCATTTACAAGCTATATATTATAGTTGCGAAGACGCAATAATACCAAAGTAAACTTAAAAATATTTCTTTTTATATAGTTACTCTTCAATATTAAAAGACGAAAACATTTGTGTCATTATGACGAATTTTTTTTTTATTTATTTAATCACAAATGTGATACTCATAAAATACGTTCAAATATGCTTGCCAAACTGTACATACCAGTTAAATAGAAGAAAAGTGTTGATATATTTACCTATTTAATATTACGATAAGGTAATTTACGCTATCGTTATATTTAATATGTGACAATAATCTAACAATAGCAATTAATTTCGCTACTAATTGTAATATAAAAATGCGTAATTTACGCACACGCAACTCAACACTACAACGCATTTTTTAAAAGTGTACA
Organism: Chioides albofasciatus; assembly: GCA_018248315.1. Taxonomy (NCBI): domain Eukaryota; kingdom Metazoa; phylum Arthropoda; class Insecta; order Lepidoptera; family Hesperiidae; genus Chioides; species Chioides albofasciatus. Next base: position 10,741 of record DWIJ01000275.1, read on the forward strand.
TAATAACATGCAAAATTCGACCTTTCACATTATCAATCGTACAGTACTTACATACTAATAAGTTCTCATAAGGGTGGTTACACGTGTGGACGCATGTTCAAGGTCAACGCTCTACCACCTACGTATCAGTGATCGCTACCGTTTCAAAACCGTAACTTGAGTGCATTGTGCACTTTGTCAAAACGTCAAGCCACATTTGAATACGTTTCAAAATAATGATTTGATTGAAAATTTATTGAGGAAATACAGGTCACACACACAAGGCAGTAGAATCTTTAGCTTAAGCCTTTTGGGTCACATCGTTATTCTATTATTATCCCACTGCTGGGTACGGGTCACCTCACTAAATAAGGTGATAAGCCATAATCTAGCTCTTTGGTCAAGTGCGAATTGGATATAGATAATTTTCTGTTTTTCAAAACGTTCAGGCGAATATGTTTTCCTAATGATGTTTTCCTTTATTGTTCTAAGCCAGTGATAAAAATCATTTTTAATACGCACATAACTTTGACTTCGAATTATAAGATGCGTGCCTGGAATACGAATCCTGGACTTCCGGGGTGAGAGGCTAAATTTTAAAATCACAAGCCATGACTGCCTGTGTTACATAATACATTACATAACATAGTTCATCTTTTAAACCATTTGCTCTACAATATTATAAATTGCCTTTTTAGGTCAAATTACACATTGAGATAATTAAAATGGCTTTATTTGCTGAGTGGTGGTAACAGTTCCCTAGTAGCGTATATAAAAATGATACTACTAAGATCACTCAGTAGTAACTAAGTATATAACCTATAGTAACTAAGTGATACAATTCTTTGTTAATTAACTGGTACAAATCCATAAATGTTTTTATTTACTTTTTTCACATTACAATCTACATTTAGGCAAATCTATCTATTCGAAATGGAATGTGAACTAAAGAATTATTATAAAAACCAAAACCCGACTACTTAAAAATATAGCTTATGTTACTGCCACAATTCAGACGTTAAAATCCGTCAATATGGGCTACGAGGGAACATGCCAAAGACATTAATACTCTCTAATTACATTACTCTCCGCAGTCAGGTAAAAACTAATTACCTACAAACATATCCTGTGGTTACTGTGCATGTATTATACGTTAACAAACACATAGGTATACGTAAGTACTTGTACCTCACACATATTATTTAGTTTAAGAACCTTTAATTTATAAAGTTTATTGTACTTTTAAGTTTAGTTTGTCATAGTTATTATTAGTTTAATCCGTTTTTGGCTTTATTATAAGCAACGAATTGTATCGTATTCTTTCATTATGTGTAACACTGTTGGATTGTCGGATAAATTACTAAATAATCATCATCATCAACAACCCATTAATGTCCCACTGCTGGACACGGGTCTCCTCTCAAAATGAAAAGGGTTAGGCCATAGTCCACCGCGCTTGTTTTTATAAATTTTTCATGTATGCAAGTTTCATCACGATGTTTTCCTTAACCGTTAAAGCAAGTGATAATTAATTTCTAATGCGCACAGACCTTAGAAAAGTCAGAAATGCTTGCCTGGGATTTAAACCTCGGACCCCTCGAATGAAAGGCCGAGTTTCTCAACCATTAGACTATCACTGCATCTTAAATAAATAATAATTTAGAAATGCTTACC
>DWIJ01000276.1:0-12381 GCA_018248315.1 Chioides albofasciatus
AGGTCGGCATTGACGTCACGCGCGCGGGCCAATCGCACGCCGCCTTCCACGTTTGAATTTGACTTAACTGCGAGTAGCTTTGCTACTATCCCCGTTTGGGGCTTTCGGCCGCTTGGCTGTATGCTAGTAATGCTTGTATGATATGTTTTGCTATTCTGTTTAATGAATAAAACCAATATTAGATTTCTGAACGCCATTTTATAATCGTGCGCTTCTACTCAAAGCGATTAATATAGAATGAGCACTTATTTAAAAATGGGTGGTCCGTAGCTTTTTTTAAATAAAATAAGACCACCATTTCAAAATTCAAATCTTGAAAGAAACAATAAATGGCTAAGTACGTCGAATTCGCACAAAAAAAGGAGAAAAATATCGGTTTCTTGTATTTTTGTATTTTTAGTAAACGTTTACAGCAAATTTAGTAATAACTACTGTAAAAAATGTAGTGATTATATGTTATGGTTCAAGGGATAGACAGATCAATAGATAAACCGAAAAAACATATATAGGAATCCCCTTTTAAAATCGGTTTCCGGTATTCGACAAAATCGCTATTCGTGACACCTCGAATTTCCTGTTATTGCTCTTAGTCACAAATGCGTCGGATTGAGAGAATTTCTTTCAAATTTTTAAAAGGCGGTAATCCAATGTAGTTAATTCGGTGAGGTACTACCGCCACATTTTTACCGTGAAGCAGTTATTGCACTTCGGTTTGAGGTTACATCTTTTGTTACATTTGAAGCGACCATCGCGGTTATTTCGAGTAGCAACGCATCTGCCCCACGTCAACATCAACGCATCAAGCCCTTTTCTTGTCAAAGTTGTAAATTTCAGTAACATCACGAGAACTGTTCGCTTGATACTCTAATCGTATAAAACGCTTTAAACAATCGTATATAAAGCTTTGTTAGTAGAAGTATTTAATTAAACTGGCTAGTGAAAACGTTGACCTCAACGTCTTGAGCACTTGAAAGCAATCAGCGAGCAACAGGCGACTGCGAGGAGCAATTAGTGATATTTTTCAAGTTGCACGCTACAGCCAGTTACCTCTTTTAAACTCTTTTTTTGGGGTTCCGCAGTTGCACGCTACAGCCAGTTACCTCTTTTTAGGGTTCCATAAGTAGGGTAAAACTAAGCCTCCCGACTACCCGATTACTAAGCCTCCGCTGTATATCCGTCTGTCCGTTGAACCGCAAAATGGGCACTAGAAATTTTTAGTGTTTAACTATAGTCGTTATACCAATATAAAAACCATATCGAAGTATCCGCAATAATAAAAATAAATAGGTTATATTGATTTTTAATAACATACAATATTATATAATTTAGATTTCTTTACACACTTCATCGAAAAGACTTATTATATAGGACACAAAACGGTGTTTAAAAAAATGTTATAATGTCAGTTGATAATTCAATGAATTGACACTGACATTACTGACAATTGACATTATTTGTTTTGATGAACAAGTGTCGATTGCCGGTATCTCTTTTATTATCACTATTTTATATGTTAAAACACTATATTTCTGAAATAATACTGCTTGGACATAATGACGGACGTTATTACGCCACCACCTGACCTCAATACTAGTCATGTTAAAGGCGAAGACGCTCAAACCAAAGATACAGTTTATCCCGAACTGTTTGCCGGCGATAGTTTATTAGAGCTATGTAATTCCTTCTGGGAGAGGTCCCCGGGTGCTAGTGTAGATGTGCAGCCGTATCTACGCGGTTGTAAGTGGTCGCCTGACGGTACATGCTGTTTATCTGTGGTGAATTACGATGGGTTTCATATTATGGAGCTGCCTCGCGATCTGTACGAAGGGTGTCCTAGTCGTGACCGCATGATCACTCTGCTGCCAGCTATAATTCACGTGAAGGAGAGTGGTTTGGTATACGACTTTTGTTGGTACCCTAAAATGAATAGTTATATCCCTGAGACTTGCAGGTATGTCATGATATATTGATTTTTTTGAAATAGCGCTTTCTACACTCACAGCCCCACACTAGGATTCCCTGTATCGTGGGTGCCATGGAAACACACAAGACAAGTACAGAAACACCCAGACCCAGAAAACAGAAATCCTAATTCATCATTTAGATTTCAGTCTGGGTGGGAATCGAATCCGGGACCCTTTGCGCGTCAGGTCAGTATGGTGACCGCTCCGCCACGCGGGTCGTCGCCATACTGAAAATATACAACAAGTTGATACATAATGATGAATAAAATTAGAAGTGTTTGGAAGATTTTTATTTTTGCTAAGAAATACTGTTATTGTGTCCATTGGCATTTGTCATTGACCACAGCACCAAACATCATAGGAGTCCTACGATGTTGATCATGGATATGTTGTTATCACTTTCCTTTTCTATCAATATTTTTTTTTATAAACAGTTGACAAGGAAACATATATCTTTTATATGTACAGACACAGTAGCATTTTAAATAATCTGTTTATTTTAGCTGGATAACAACAAAAAAGAACTCTCCAATACAAATGTGGGATGCATACAATGGATCTCTTCGGTGTTCCTACAGAGGTTTTAATGCTGTTGATGAGATGGAGCCTGCGTTATCCATCACATTCACTCATGAAGGGGAAAGAATTGTTGCCGGCTATAAAAAATGTATTAGAACATTTGATGTGGACAGGTATGAATGTAGAGGTGTGGTAAGCTGTATCCTATAGGCTATATTTAGAAAGGTGTTCACCACCACCACATCTATTTCTGCCTAATAACAGTAGTGTTAAGCGCTGCTGTGTTCAGGTCTGAAGGGTGTGGTAAGGGAGACATACTTTTTTGAGACATTCCAGCTTAATCCTAAGGGGTAGTGGCACATCTGTGGCCAACTTCAAATAGGAATCTAATCTTACCTAGGGTTGATTATAATTATAATATGTCTATGGGTGGCAGTGGTCACTTACCATCTGGTGGCCTGCATCCTCGTCTGCTACTCCTATATTGTATAAAAAAGGCAAATGACAGTTACTATGTGTAGTTAGGTTGTCTTTCCACCTAAGATATGCAGGGGAGCTAAGTGATGTGTGAGCTTGAAGCTAGATTCATTATTGTTGAAATATTGGCTATAATAATTAATTTACTAGCTTGCTTAAATACTTAACTTATGAACCAATAGTAAGTAAATGAATTAATATCAATGACTAAGTTAATGGATTTGAAGGTGGTAGAACCCTCTGAGGTTCGACTCTGGTGGCACCACTATCATACCTATTTCTGCCTTATAACCGTAGTGTTAAGCGCTGCTGTGTTCTAGTTTGAAGGGTGTGGTAAGGGAGACATACTTTTTAATTATATTCAAGCTTTAGGATTTATATGCACCCCTTCTACTTATTTTAGGCCAGGCAGAGATTTTCTTGAGTATAAAGTTAAATCGCCTGTTTCAAGTATGGCCAGTAATGAGGATTTTTTGGCTGTTGGGTCTTGGGATACTAATATCAGACTATACAGCATAACAAATATGGGAACATACAAAAGTATTGGATATATGCAATGGCATAGAGGTACATTTTAGAAAAATACGTCAATTGTTTTTGCTTATATCTTTATATGCTTTTGAGCTGCATTCGTCAGATATATTGATTAAATATTTCATACATACTATTGAAAACATTTTGAATTCTATGAGACAAAAAATAAAGTATTATTTTTTCTTCTTGCAAGTCCCGTTACTTTTTAGTTATGTTAAAATTCTATTTGCTTGCAATTAATTGCGATACCATATATGTGTTTACAATTTAACGTCAGCTATGCTTTCATTATGTTCGTTATAATTACCGCCAAGCTTTAGCTGATTGCAGACTGTTGCTTAACTGTTAAGTATGTATAATTTATGTCTGAGAGTAATTCTTGTGCATGTTCAGCCTCTTATTGTTCAAAAACATAAGAGTTTTATTCACTTCATATGAGAAATCATACAATTTGTTTAATAAAGACATTGTTTTTACTGTAGGTGGTGTTACCCACGTTCAATTTACTCCAGATAAAACAAAACTTGTTTCTGGAGCTCGCAAAGATGACAACTTACTTGTGTGGGATTTAAGATATTTTAAGAAACCTCTTAATATACTAAAGAGATGTGTAAGCACGAACCAGAGGATATACTTTGACATATCAGCTTGCGGGAGATACCTCGTGTCTGGTGGAACAGATGGGGTAATCAGGGTATGGGATGAAAAATACACTAAGTGGACAGAAAGTTGTGGCATTCCTGATTTTAACGAAGAATCGGCGACGTTTCGCGTGAGTATAGCTATAAAAAGATTTGAATTTAATTCAAACAATATTTCGATACTCAATTTCGTCCACAAGTGGAGCTGGGAGTTTAAGATGGATTTTTTTTATGTATATCTTTGAGTACCAAATTTTTAATAACTCATCAAATAGAATAGCAGTATTAAGTGCATTCGACTAGCTAGGATTATGTAGTGTTATTGTGAAATAAATTTAAAAAAATGATGTTCGTCTTTATTTAATAATTTCATATTTATTTTGTGGGGGAGTTACTCATAAGTATTGTTCTATTTCAGTTTCGTTTACATCAAGATTGCTGTAACAGTGTGTCGATTCATCCAAGTAGGCCAATTTTAGCCACAGGATCTGGGCAGTTCCATTTCGTAGACCCAGTTAAAGTTCTGGATCAAGAAAGTGATAGTAGTGATGATGATGTTGACCAGGTTATACAGATAGGACCACAAATGAAAGTGGACTCTTCTAACGACCAATTACAAAAAGATAATGAACTATTTATAACGAAATCAACAGATGAAGGACAACTTGAGGAACAATCATTTGATACTGGTACACAGCCATCAACTGAATCAAATAAATTGGACTCTGTAGACCAGGAACAAGTAAGTCGTCCAAGTGCTAGTGAAGAATTGCCCATTGAAACACACAAAATGGACTCAACAAACGAAGGATCTGTTGTAACACCAGAAGATGACATTGCTGAAGAGCCTCCACCTAAAAAACCCGCACTAGACACGGGTGGCAAGTCACCAAATACATTGCGTAAATTGGAAACCGGTGAAAAGTGTCCTAGTAATAAGTCTAATTTAGACACTGACTTGAACCAGAGTTGTGCAGATAGTTCAAATACTATTAACGCTACTCCTAGTGTAAGTGGAATGGAGACTGTTGATAAAAGTTTTAACCAAATGGATATTGATGAAGAATTGCCAAATAATGAAGTGAAGCTGGAAACTGTGAATACTACTCATACAGAAGCACTCAAAACAATACCTGATAGGGTAAATGCGGAAACGAGAGTTAATTCTCCGGTAGACCCTGTGGATGGTGAAGAGAGACTAGATATAGTGGATACATCTGCTCAAGTGCTAATAGAGGACATTGATATTAAATCAAAGCCCCCTAAATTAAATGAAGCGAGTGATGCTGCAAGAGCTCTTATAGTACGCACGAAAAACCCTTCCACTCAATCCAAAGTAACTGTTCGAATATCAGACGATGATTCTAACGACAATGTGAAGGAAATGAAATATTCATCTTTTGCAGAAAACAATTTAACATTCTGGTGGATTGCTCAAGTTTCTGAATAAGTTATTATTAATATAAGAATGCATTTTATCTCTAATGTGTTTCATTTAATATTTTTATGATATCCAACACACATGTAGTTCTTATTCAAAGATCTTATTCCTAGTCCTAAGAGGATTCCATAGCCATAGTTCACTATACTGGCCAGTTGTAAGTTGATAGAATTCACATTTTTAGCCTATAAAACGTCGTAAAGAAGGTAGGTAGAGTAAGTAGGTATCATTAACAGTTCAAACCCCAAAAATCTGAGTGAGAAAGGTTTCAAGCACGATCTTTCTCCACAGAAGAGCATGCACTGTACCTTTTAATCTTGTAAATAGGCACTGAATTCCGTATACAAACGAAATTCTGTAGGTAACAATGACAAGTAGTGTAAGATTTTAATTAACCATATCTGTTGGCAACATTAAATAATTATAGATTAAGGAAAGATCATTTAGTATCTTTTCGGTCGTAAAATTTTGAAATTAAGGAATAGAAATATCTTTACTACAGGCGCTGCATCATCAAGTAAATGAGCATAGATTCATGTTTTAATATTGTGTGAGCGTCAAACTTCTAGCAGTTCTAGCACATGGAGTAGATATAGTTATTAGATTTTGAATTTCATCAATGTGTTTAGCAATCAGATTAGCGTAAAAATTGCAAAATAGTGTAAGTATGTACTTACTTAAAGCCTTTTATATGCAGAACAGATTTCTTAAACCGTATTCAATTTAATAAACTTTGTTCGAGAAATGGCCCGCATGTAGATAATTATTTTTTACGCTTGAAAATGTTTTTCTAACCTGCTTCGTTTTCTCGAGGGGTGTCATTGGGGTACGAGTACCAAGCGGTACCTTTTCAATGACAATAGTAGGTATGCTTTGAAAGCCTTTATTTCGTAGACAAAATAGAATTCCGAGACATTTAGATTGCTCTTCAGATGTACTTGATATTTATTCTATCTCCCGAGAAAGGTCTCAGGCAGCAGACAATAGGCGGCCGAATTTATTTGTCGACCGAAAGTCTGTATCTACATAAACTACATAAAGGTGTTTATCTACTGCCAAAATATACTAGGCTAATATTTTTTACAACAATGAAAAATTGTAACAAGATCTAGGATCGACTTATTGGGCTTGTAGGCACAATGTGATTTCGATTAGGTAGCTTCTTATTTCTCAACAGATGTAATTCAAAATTCTATTTACCCTTTCCTTTTGTTACAGTAAATTCTGAGTGAGAACTATTGGTATAATTATTAGTACCTAAACAATAGCTGAAATTTTAGATTTGTACGTATTGAAAAGTTATAGGGTTATAGACACTAAGTAATCTAAGTGTAGTCTTTTAAGTGTTGGCGACAAGTGATAGGTCTCAAACAACTGATTAAAACAATAAATTTACCCATCTGGAGAAATTCATTATCACTGATAAATAATTATTTTATGTGATTGATCACTTGTTAATATTCGGCAAGCAATAACTACATTTTATAGGATTTCATTAACAATGCGGGAAGGAAATCGTATGTGTGTATAGGTCAAATAAACAGTTAACGTTAAATTTTTCCAGCTGGTGATTTTGTACTATATTACACACAGGGGAACATTGGACATGGAAGTCGAAATTGCCGTTAATAAAGTTTCGTATCTTGCCGATATAGCGAAAATTATTAATCCAAAACCGCACTTAATATTTATCTTCAATGAAACTGAATCAACTACTTTAGATTATGCGAGGAAATATCTAGTCTCATCACGATTGCACAGTTAAATTCCTATCTACTTTATTGAATCATTTCCTAGACGACAATATCATTGATCGTTTATCTCTTGTATAATATTATTAGCAGGTATTTATTAAGCTTTTCTCTTGATTTGTTTTTGCTTTTAAATTGCTTGAAACGAAGATTATCGTTATGACTTTTATTTCTTTGTTATCTTAAATTTTATGGGCTCTCGAAATGGCCTTTAGATGTCTTTAAATCTTTAAATAAATGGAATGGAAGGATGAAACCTTTAAATTTATATAATACCTACTTTATTTGATTGCAGACACTTCGATTGAATATAAAAAATAAAATAAATTACATACAGAATTAATAGTAATTACGACTATTGAATCTGTTCATTTAAATTTAGTTTCGTTATAGGTATTTTGAGTTATAGTTTATAGGAATCGAGATGGACTTGTAGAGGTAGGTAGTCTTTATATTACCCAAATCATGGCGGCATTGATATAGCTAAGATTCGTAGTTAATTGATACAGCTGTTTATTTATTACATCAATTTGTCATCAATGAACTAGTTAGAAATAGCGTTAATTAACGGAATATGAAACGAAGGAAAATTATTCAATAAATAAAAAGTGGCAAAGTGCGTCAGAGCAGCCTCAGTGAACGGTTCCGTAGTCGCGGCCAGCGTAGCGAAAAAAAGTATAAATAAAGAAGTACTTTATTGCTGTTTTTAGACACAAAAGAGTAGCGGTGGTACCTGCAGCTCGGTTTTGAATCACAAAGGACTTCTATCTTTTACCTTCTACCTTAAAAATCCTGTGGTCCTATGCATGCTGTAGTCATTCATTTTATTACCGGTGACAATTTAGAGAATTATTTTCGGAAGTTTATAAAAAGCTAAGGTAATTTTGCAGTCGTTAAAGTCAAAATAGGTACCTACTATAATCGTAGAATACATTATTAAATTTTTTCTACGCCCTAATCAAACACTTGTATTGGGTGGAATACCCCACCGTATTTTTTTGTATTCATTATTTCGTATTCTACACCATTGTATAAGTAATACTACATTTAAGATACATACATATATTCAACATTTGGTTCCACATGCGGAAACGACGACAGGTGGACGGACGAACAGACAGAACAAAATTCGGTGTGTTTATATTTTGGCATCTGATAACGGAATCCTAAAATAGCAACCGGATCTTAGTTACAGAGAAGCATCCGAGAAAACAAATTTATCGCGATCCTTATTCATCACAACTGACATGAAAGAAGTCTTTGTAAACAGCCTGCGACGAACAGTGGACAAGGCATGGCAAATAAAGTTACATAATATTTCATGATGTTCTTTTGTCAAGTGTATCTTCATGCATATGAATAATGTGTAGTATTCCATAATAACTATAATTTCTAAGCTAGGCCTCAAATTGTCCATCCCGTTTTTAATATTTTTTGTTGTTTGTCTTAGGACACGTTTCCTGTCGCGCGTGTCTGCGTGTAGCGTCTCATTGGCATTCTGTCGTTAAATATATAAGTTAAAAACATATGGGTTGTGAAGACTGCAGTAAGTTATTTATGTGTGCTTCTGTGACACGCGTGCGGGCATAAACACACGCGACTGGAAAAGCGGCTTTAAAGGTGGTAGAACTCGTGGTTCGATTCCGGTGGCATTGTAGTGTTACCCTCTTCTGTGTTTTAGTTTGAGAATTTTCAAACCAGTTTTTAAGGCAATTGTGACCAACTTTGGGTAGAACTGCTAGAACTTCAATCCCATCAAGGATTGATAACAGATTCCAATTATCCAAAGGCGGCAGTGGACACTCACCATCATGGTTTGCTTCTTCTACAATGTGGGTATCATTATGTATATTATAAAAGTACCTACTTATGAATATTATAGAACCAATTTCTTTGTGATTGGGGTAACATCCGCTATTCTACTCTCAAGGGTTTCTATATAAAATATGGAAAACGACGAGCATATCTGCACAGGAAATCTCGTGTTTAAACAATATGTTTGCCAACTTTCAATAAAATATGTAAATAGTACAAAAGGATATATTATTTTATTAAACAATTTGAATATGTTGGTATATGCCTGAGTATTTTGTTTACATTGAATACGAGGTTTAAACAAATATTCAACATGGAACCATGAAAATTAGGATTATATTCAATATTGCGTATCATATCAATTTTTAAAAATATACACGAACCAAATACGATTTAAACTTATTGTTATTGTATCATGTAGGTACTTAGTAGGCAATGTTTTCTAAGTATCTTCTTGGAAATATATTCTTGGAAGACACTTGGTAAAGTTAAAACTTCATTTTTGCTCTTTTTTGTCCTGGCCCTATATTGGTTATTTAAATTTGACTGTAGATTAAAGTTTAATCACTGTAAATGATATCAGCGAGGATCATCAACAACTCATTACTGTCCCACTGCTGAGCTCGGGTCTTCTCTTAGAATGAGGATTAGGGCCATAGTCCACCGCACTACTGGCCAATTGCGTATTGGTGGACTCCACATACCTTTCAGATTTTTTTTTGTAAATCTCTTAGGTATGTAGGTGTAGAGTGATTCTCCACAAATCGCTTGCAAAAACTTGCAATCTCAGATCTTATCTCCGTAAATAAAAAATAATTACAATACAGCCCACTGTTTTCCTACTTTTATTGATATACTCGTAGCAGTTCTTTAGGGCTATTTTACATTGACTAATCTGCCGCCTATAGTAGAGTAGTTTTCTGAATTTTCTCCATTTACATCCAGTCGACTGCCATTTACGGTGAGTGACTTCGTCTTGCCAAGAATGCTGTTGCTGCTGAAAGTGCTGAACGACTGTCGCTTACCGAAGGTCGACGATCGACTCTCTATGGACTTTTGAGTGCGAGCTCATGCGTCCAACGACTTGGTGTTTACAGCGGCTACGTAGGCGCCTTTTATTAATGAGCGAGTTCACCCAATGACCCTGTAAATGAGCTCTTAGGCATTTGAGTACTATGCTACTATGTTACTACGATAGCCTCTGTATGGTCCTTTACTCTGGGATCTCTGTATGCGAAGCGGAAGCCCGTTTACTTATAAATATCAGAAGCTTTGAAAAAGCAGAAGAGAAAAATCTAGTTATATCGATGATTAGGTTCCCTTTTAAAATAGTTACTGGAAGAAATTTACTCTTAAAATAATAAAATTTAAAGATAGCGGAAGCTCGTTTACTTGTAGCTATCAGAAGCAAAAAAGAAAAAATCTCGTTACATCAATGGGTTGACAATAGTTACCGAAGGAAAGACTTAGTTAAAAAATACTAAAAAAATACAAGACAGTCTTTTGATAAGTACCTAGATAGAAGAGATCTAATAATATGCGTAAAATAAAAGCCTTATTTCTTCTTTAATATTTTGTTTTTCGGTTTAAAAGATGCTTTATTTCCCATGAGACAAACTTAAGAGTGCATTGTCATTTACAATGAGAAACTTAAATACTGTGTAAGTATAAATAGTAATAGGATTCGGCATTTTATTCAGTGTGAAATGAAGAGTGGGAATTGTATTAATGTTTTATACTTTAGTATGGTCTGAAGGTCGTATGTATTCTTTTGTTGGGTCCAAAGATAAGAAAACTTAGAGAGTAGCGATACTTTCATAATACATTGTGTATTGGAAAAAGATTCATGGGAAAAGAAAAGATTTTGTTATATGTAGCCAGTAAAATGTTATTCTACTCTACTCGCTTCACAGGCGTATGAATTCTCCGAGGAATTTAGAAATACGAAAGTTTTGTATAATTTATATGTATATGAAGCTGGCTTTCAGAAGCTTATTTTACTTTTATGTACCTAGATATAAATGGAGAAGCATAAGGACAAAATACTAATAGCTGCTGGCTTTAATTTTACCAGAATCCTTTCTATTTTAACTAACTTTTACTTTCCACTTTGAAAACTAAAATTAATACAATGTTTCATAATGAGAAAAGAGAAAGTTCGACACAAGTTAATAGGAACTTAATGCGCAAAAAGCATTGAGCTGGGATATTTAAAATAATATCTAAATATATATAATAGTGTGACTTGTGTTGCTTTGTCTAATGTGGTTTGCTCTTGTGTAGTGGAAACTTCCATTAAATCTGCACTAATAAATAAAATAATGGCATATCATTTATGGACCATTACGACGAGCCGCTTGGCGCAGCCGTAACAATACCTGTGAAACATAAAATTGTTTCACGTTTGATTCCGGCTACACAGATGCAAGATCTAAGCGATTAAATTTTTCTGTATATGTCCCAACTAAAAATCCGTGTGTAGTAATAAAAATCTAGTTATTTTTATTTGCTGAAAAATAGCAAATTTAATATTCTCTTGTTTAATCACATTAAATTTTTAGGCGGCTTGAATCAGTACTCATCATAACCGCGGAAACTCTATTTACTCCGTCTGTTATCAAAATACGAAGCCACGAAGTGAAGGCAGTAAGTATAAAGTGAGAAATTTGCGCATATAAAATCCTCAGTGGCCCATTTACCAACAAGTATACGCAGTGATGTGACGTCATTCCCTTTATCACCCATTTGATTCTCCCGGGGCCGCTTTTATTACGTTGTAATGGCGAATTATTCTACGTTCTACAATACTCAGATGACATGGATGAGAAATCTAATGTGGTGACAATTTGCGGAATATGTGGGAATATGGAGTAGACGTCATGATTATAACCACCATTATAATAAGCGCTCACTTTGTTTTATCTTTCGATGGTCAAAATTTATAATAGTGTGTCATGTTACAAATACATTCAAATCAATCAATTCCAAAAATATATAAGGTATGGTATTGGATTTGGCAGGATTTAAAAACTATTGATTGAAGTTATAAAAGGTTTTGAGTACATTTAGAGTCTCGCTAGGATTTTCAGTGTTATGGGTATTCCAACTGTCGTGGAGCAACGCAGAGATTAATCTAGATCAGTGTTTTTCAATCTTTTTCATTTCGCGACCCCTTTACAAGTTGAAAAATTTTGTCGACCCCCCTGTGTCATTGAAAGACAAACATAATAAAATTTCAT
>DWIJ01000277.1:0-12375 GCA_018248315.1 Chioides albofasciatus
AAATAACTAATACATTGCATGCTCTATATATAAAATAGATCATGTTCGTAGGATATTAATAAACACAATAATATGTTTACGTAATTTTAATTTAAAAACAATACGATACAGTATTTTATGATCTTACATAAGTATAAAGTTTCTTCAAACCGTAAATCCTGTCCGGAATGTGTGGTAAATTGTCGTGAAATCACGATTTAGTACCGCGACCGATGTAAATTTGAAGTGCTTGATAAAATGGAAATATTGCTCCTGTATTTATTCCAATCAATGAATTATATTCAAATAACTGCGCATGAATTACTCGCGGCGAACTGTGTTCTAACAATAATAAAATATTTCAAAATACTGACTTGTGTTATAAATCTGTATATAACAATATACAGGTACACGTTTTATATCAACATATTTCAATAGTCTTTAGTTATTATCCTTCAGTCATAAGGTAATTTAATCGATTACTTATACGATAATATCCGGGCGGATTCATACAAAACTTTTTTATTCTACCATTGTACAAGTACCTATGTTCATCTGTTATATTGAAATGCAAATAGGTCTTCTTAGAACTATCTTACATCATTTATTATAGATGCTTACGAAATGAATACAATCAATCATTAGGAATCACCAACCAAAAAGAAATTCAAAAAGTTTTTCCATAGGTATTATAGTTAAGGTTCATCGAACGCCTGCCATGAAATAAAGTTAATTTAGACATATGATTAAATCCCGTTGATAAAACAAGTATAGCAATATGCCCCTAAAACATATGAGTCGGTGCAATAAATTCAAACCACGATTCCCCAGTGAGTTCCACTAAGGCCGGGACTCCATATAAATCGACGTGACATCGCGCGAATTACTTATCACCGTAACGAGTAGGCAATGACACGTCCCGCGGGAGCAGACGGGACCGCGGGGACAAACTCATTGGGTCCTTCCGGAGGGGCACGGGACGGGACCTGTTTATCTAGTGGGAGTGTGTAATTTGATGTACCCGTAGTTTTGCTTCATGACTTTTTAACTTAGCCGTGTAAAGGTGGTAGAATCCTTTTTGGTTCGACTTCGGCGGGACCACTGCCACACCTATTTACGCCTAATAACAGCAGTGTTAAGCGCTGTTTTATTCTGATTTGAAGAGTGTGGTAGGAATCTAATCTTATCTGGGGTTGATTACTGATGCGCGTAGCCGGCAGTAACCACTTACCATTAAGTGGACAGCGTGCTCGTCTGCTACTCCTATATTATAAAAAAGTTTAGTTTCATGACTTTTTAACTGGGTCGTGTTAATGCAATTAAGTTTATTGAATTACAATTTCCTAAGTTTAGCACACTTAACTAGGTCAAAGCTTGGATAATCAAATTTTAATGAAAGCTTGCGTGCTTCAAAGGCCTCTATCACCGATTGTTATAATGACTTTATCGTTAAAATGTACCCACTATACTATAGGCCTTTGATCGGTTAAATAACATTCATCAGGCAACATAACCACTTACACCCATTATTAATAATCATTCTAGATATCAACCGACAATCTACTCTACCAAAAATATTTGACAATTTCTTCATATTACATTTTGTCAAATTTTAACTGATTGATTGGACTATTAATAACTAGAGTAAATTCTTACGGGCGTATATCTGAGCTTTACAGTTTTTTAAATGGCTTCAACATGAAGATTCCCATATTTATGCTATCGTTTGCAATTTTATGTTATTACTTTCTGCTATATGACCCATTGCTCTACAGTAAGGCTGCGTTCAAACGAACGCGATTACAAATACATATAATATGTAGTGCCGTATAGATATGTAGATCGGTATAATGATACTGGTCCAACACAAAACATTATCCAGTGCCTTAAATTACGACTTTAAAAAAATATAAACATGTTCTAGTCTGAGTATTTCGATTCTCATTTTTCTGCGTGAATACGAGTTGTGAATGACATAAGTGTATGCTTAAAAAGCTACATCTTAAATATTAAACAATTATTTTATTCATGCAACAAGACTTTAGGGGCTAATCAACTATCTGATAGTTTTCGAAACGTTTCCCGCTCCCGCTCCAAACAGTAGTAGTTCGCACAAACCTTATCTAATATTGACACGTAAACGTTCTCATATGAACAGACTGAACGCTGACACCACATCCGTCCCGTACTAATCATTTCACGTGAAAGTCTTCTCACGACCCGCCACGCATCTACAATAATCACTTGTCTATGTATAATGTCTCGTTTTTATCTATCTTCTATACCTACTATTATAAACATGTTACTTGTTTGTTTGTTTGAGCAACGCACATGAAACATTGCACTGATTTTAATGAAACATATTTCATTTAAAAGCTCATATTTAGACCTAAAAACTGGTATATATTTCATTTGGCTACTCCAAAACAGCCAGAGGCATTAAAAAACTTCCATTTAAAGTAAACTATATGCAAGTAGAGGTCAATATTGACTGGATTGCACTAAACGCAACAATGTGACAAACACAAACATTAGTACCATAATAATAAGAATAATTATACAACAAAAGTGACGTGTTATTTACAGGCAGGAAAAGGTTTATTAATTACGAAATTAAAAAAATGTTACAAATAAAATATATTTCATCAGTTGCACCTAGGTACTGCATAATCATACCACGCAGACGAAATCGCGAAAATAGGCTCGTATTTAAATTTATTATTCTATAGTGCACCTGAAACTACTTCCCCATGCGAAACATCACGATTTGGCACGCGTGAAAATCGATTTTACCGGAAGAAAATCTATGAATTTAATCAGAATTCCTTTGTTTTAAACGAAAGATTACGGAAAAATGTCGATACTTAAGCATATTTTTATTCCAATAAAATTTACTACGTCACTTGAAATATTATTAAGAAATTAAAATGGCAGTAGATATTAGTCTTCTTAATACGTCAGAAGCCATTATCGCATCCCTTTTTCGTTAAAAAGGTGGAACACGAAGCATTCTAATTAATTTAAAATATTTCAAAGTCTCACGAAACGATTATGCAGTCTACCTGATTTTAAACGTCTCTCTGCCAATCATAAAAATCAGCACATGGTCCTATTAACCCCAAGATAAGATTTGAGTCCTTCCTGAGATCGGCCCCAGATACGTTGCTACTGTTGATAACAAAGTAGAAGGGCCTAGGATAAGTATATCTCCAATACAAAACCAGAATACAGCAGCGCTAAACCCTTACTGTTATTCGGTAGAAATACGTGTGGTGGCCCTGGAGTCATACTACAAAGGGTTTACCACCGCCACGCACTCGCCTGTTTGTTACTCCAATTTAAACAATACACAGGAACAGTACATTCAAACAAACCCATATAACGAAGCCATACGTGTAAGCGGGTCAGGTGGGGACGCGGCCGGTTTAATATTTCACTTTCAGCACAATGTGTCTGGATAGAATACTTTGTTCCCTCTCCACTTCGCCCGTAATTGAAAATGTTTTTTGTCCTCGGATACGGCACACTATCTTTTGGTCTTGAATTCGGACTCGAAATGTGGACTGAATGTGTCTTCGTGCTCCATTTTTCAGGAACGCGGAAATGGGGATGTCGTCTCGTATGATAATGTAACAAGATATATTGTATGAGTTAAATAAAAGGATTCTTGCTTGAAGATACGAATGAATTATGTTTCTTGTTCCTTTCCTAACAACATATTTTCCGGGGTTCAGCTCAGAGTGAAAATAATTGTCTGTTAGTAAATAATGACCTCCTTTCGTATGTAATTAAGTTGGGCTTGATTTCCTATTAGGCCTTCGTCTTTAGACTGTTAAACTAATACTCATAAATCTAACCGCATAGAAAAATCTAAAAAGTCATTTTCTAAAAATAACTAATGCTAAAGCACTTTTCATTATTCTATGCCGATACACTGTCCAATCCATCACATAATAACATAACACCATTTACAAAATGCACGTGTTCGTAGACGTCAAGAAAACAAATGACGTCACAGCATAACAGATAGAGCAACTGAAATCAGAGAAAACCAATTACATTTGATTTACAACACTGAGTCGAATAAAGATATCTGCGGTGTATTTATTACATGGCTACAATAAATACATAAATCGATCGCTGACAGTACCATTACCAGTTAGAGCATACGAGTCTCCATAGAGGCGATCGTTCGTTACTCGCCGATTTATGTGCGTATTCTGTTCTGAGTAGTAAATAGTTGTTTTAAAACAGACGCAACAGGCGACGTTGCAGAACTAATGGCAGGTAAAATAATAATTCCATTCATCAAATGATATATTTACTAGCCACTGTAACTTATCTGTTTGATCTTAAGGATGAGCTGCAACCTGAATTAATGGAAACAACTTGCTTACTTGATTAACCGATTGAATACCTTATGGTAATTTTCGTAAATATTTTACCAAATAAAAATAAATGAGAAGTGGTACTCATACCTAAATTAAGAGGGGGCTGTTTACCTCATTTTAGTAGCTTCTTATTTTGTAGAAATATAGTGTACTAGAAGAAAAATATTGTAATTTTTATTTCTTGAATAACTTCATAAGTCTATGTAAATTAATAAACTTCTTATCCTGTAGGTACACACTAATACCAGTGATCTGAGTATTTTGGTAAAAAAAATTGCCAACCAAACTCAAATATACCTAATGTAGATTTGGTATTAGTATCTTTATTTACTGAAAAATCAAGAAAGTGTAAGGCCTTTATAGTAGTTTTCTTAAAGTAATCACCTATACGACATAAATGTAGAAATAGAAAAACTACAAGCTTACGATTCGCTTTGCAGACTCGTGTGTTATAAAATATTTACTTATAAGGAGATAAAGTTGTTTACGTTCTTTGCAATAAATTTTCCCCGAAAAAAGGTTAATGCGAGAAGTACTCGTTAACGTAAACAAGTACATAGTTCACAGTCCTAAATAAATTATGCCCATAAAAAGCTCAGCATATTTGGTCAGTATTTTTCTAGATCTAATCCAATTTATCGGCTTATGTTCGTCCAAACTAACGCGGTCAGAACGCTTTTTGCCATTTTATTCGAGACTTAAACTAAGTTTTATTTTTCTATATTTAAATCATCAAGTTAATAATGCCAAACAAAGAAATAATACTTATTCTTATAAGGACAATGTAATAATTGGCATGTTTTATATACAAGTATATTGTATGATCCTATAAAAACATTTTAAAAAGTCAAAGTTCGACTATGCGACGGCAGGAAGGTAACCTAAAACTTTAGTTTACGTCTTAAAAGTGTTTATTTCTGAAAGATAATCTTATCTGCCAATATTTGAAACAAGATTTTTTTTTTGTACATTTTTATTATTAAGTGCAAAAACGCTTTCCGCGTCTAAATCGTATTAGTTTTAACGAAGATTTCGTATTCCACTATTGTGTTCCCTATTTGATATAGTAACACTTGGATCGTGGCCAAAGGCGTGTTTTGTGAAGGCTTTCTTGCTGGTATATTCCATCACTTTCATTTCTTATCGGCGTAAAGCTAGATTTACACCACCGTTTACATGCTGATCAAATCGAATGGATTGTATAGTATAATTTAATGCTTCATACATCTTGTATGTTTTCCTTATCGTTATGTATGTGATTTCATATTCCTAGAACGTTTTATATTATGAAGGCAGAATATATGAAGGTTGGATTAAGGATTTTGACTCTTACTTGAACACACCCACAGATTTTTTTTATTATTTCATAATTTAATCATGCAAATAGGTACATAATATTTTTAGACAGGAGTGTATGATACACGAGATTGGAAAATCGCATTTTTTATATGCTAGACGCTTCAACTATTGTATATTCGTTTATAAATTAAATATGTGGAGTATAAAATATACACATGTCTGTTATTGTATAACTTTGTATAAACAGTTTGAGCGAGTGTGTGTTGATTGCTGGGAAACTGGGAAAATAGCACGAAGATGCTTTATTACTTTCGGAACAATAGCGGTCAGTCCTCGGATATTGGATTTGCTACGTGATTATTGCTACCCTGACCCTGTAAGCTTGGAATTATCGCTGGTCGTGAAAACAAACATAGGTTAAACATATAAATTGAGTTACGTAACTCGTGGTATTCTTTAAGTACATATAGAGGTAAGATTTAGTTTTAAAAGCAAACCCTTTTAAGTCCTACTGGAGGAGGCCTTGAATACCACATGCCATACTCCATCACACTACTCACATGTCTATCGGTCTAGTAATACTCTCATATCGATCTATCGATACACCCAAGTGGATCGTAGTCCCGATGTCAAAACTACAAAGAGGTTTTATAATTGCAATATTTGTCTTTAACTAAGCTTAAATTTTCATAGAAATTTAAGGGTCCAATATAATTTACTACTCAATAATCTCCAGTAACCACCAATCCAAGTACTTAACAAAGGAAACAAAGCTATAATCACTACAATTCTGAACCGCTCTATATTCAGTACTCATCTTCGTAAACATAACCCACATAGGTCCATTTAGTTTGTCGTAAAACTTAGACAAACGCTAACAAGTTTTAAACGGTTAACGTTACTGGTCGTTTGGCTCTACCATAAAAACATATTGCTGATGAACTTAATGAAATAATTGGCTATAACAAAGGGTTACACTGTGCCCACGGATTAGCTGTGCCCTTTTTATGTCACCGTTGCTTTTGTAGGACATTTATGTAGGTACTTTTTACGGCTGCGCAAAGCTCATAGATGGTGCCACTATTTACATGTGCCTAGACTAGTAATTATTATAAAAATGAAAAATTAACTGCTTACACCTCATCTCATATGCTAAAATTCGCCCATCCTCTTGGGCTGCAGGACCTACCTAAGAAAGTGATTCGAAGTCATTACCCTCTGCAGTCGGGTAAATATAGCCTTTAGCGAAATAAAAGTGCGAAAACATAAAAATGAAATGAAAATCGGTGTGCTGATTAGGGCTCGAAGTAGCCTCTCATTCTCTTGATAGCAAAAGTTTTTCAACAGATTAGCAGCTTTTGGTATTATCTAGATTCAAAATAACATTGTTTTTTTGAAGAAGAAGTTTTACGACAAGATATCTTGACGACAAAATATATTATACACATAAACCTTTTTTCAAAATAGACAAAGTTTAAATTAGAAGTTCGTGCGTTAAATTGTATGCGTGTTCAAAATTACATTCCTTGAGTAGGTATGTCCCTCGAGCGAGAAATTTTGCAAAATGCATTTCGCATAGCGAAGGGCTACGTCATTTGCAATTCCGCGTAATATACGCACTAACATCCGCTTTCGACATCGATAAATCTATCCACAAGCGGATTTTGGCCTAAACAAAGCTTGCTTATACAATTTAGGTTTAACCAAGACTTACCATTCACAAGCAAGCGCAGTACTGACGCTCTCTAAAAGGTAAAATCGTGTTTAAAAACATATAACACGTGTTTGCTTAACTCAAGAATACTCATAAGTTAATTTTGCAATCCTAAACCAATAGATTATACGCCTCAAGTGTATCAAAAACACTTGATGATTACGTGTATGTGAAATCGTTTCCTGTATTTCGACTGAATATTTATAGATAAAACACTTAGATACCTACTTCACTTTATCAAATGTGTTTATTAGTATATTTTTAATCACTTGTAACTGTACGGAAAATTTCTATGAATTCGCTATCCACTTTAATCTTACGAAATGAAACTCCAACATTTTAACGAGCATTATTTCCAAAAATAAAGTCGTAGTTGCAAAAATTAAGCCTTACAGATCTGGCCGAGAAACTGATTTTAATATTTCTAACATCATCGAAATAGTTGTAGAAAATGAATGTCCCAGTACTTACATCACCAACAAGTCTCAAGACATCGATCTATTTTTATTTCCACAATTCTTTAGATTCATATTCATTCCTAGGAATCTAAGCTACCAGTATCGCAGTTCCAGTTTTTGCGCCAACACCGCGCACAAATCACGCTAATCTCGGACACATCGGGACCCCTGCTGCGGCGCTGTTTGCGCCAACTCGATCTCATCTTCTTTCTGTGTACTTACATTTATAGCATCTGGTTTTTCTTTTAACATTTACATTTATAAAAGAGAATGCGCCCTGACTTTTCTATCTATGGGACAAAAAACCCGCTCGGTAGCTAAGATATTCTTGCCGTGAGCATAATTGAAAATGAGAAATGAATTCTATATCAATACACAAATACTAAATCGGCAATAATAATCAAAATAAACAATGTGATGTGTTTTACTTTACGGAGATTTAATCTGAAGTCGCATAAATCTGCCTGATGACTAGTACGCATCTATTTGGAGTATCTTTCCAGCAAGTACAAATATAGAAGCAGTATCAAAAATAGATGGCGAACCAAAAGAAAGCAACCAGAGTGCAAATATTCGAAGAGATTGCGACCAGGAAATGGCGTCTGACAAAAGACAAAAGGAAGAAATCGTGTTCACCGCTGGCGCATCGCAAACAAATACACTTGCTTGTATCACTAAGTACCCTTTAGTACACATTGTATCTTAAATTCAATGTTTATTCGCAGCTGTTTCGTATTTGCGTTAAGTTCAAAAATATTGGAGACTGGCTAATATCTTTAAATGATGTTGAGCCTTATGTTTTTACCCAAAGCGGTTGAATTCAGTAATTTGCAAATTTAAAAAATAATATTTTTTCTTAAATTTTCAATTTATTACCTATAGACTGTTATTTCATTTTTCATCCAAAATCAAAATTCTACTTTTTTACAAATATGTATACACATTATTAATTTTCGTTGGTTATTTTAGTTGCCAAAAAGACGCACCAAATAAGATCAACGAAATATCTTGTGAACATGTAATGTTATTAACCTAAAAATGTAGAAAAAAAATCGTAAAAAATTCTATGAAATTCCATTGCAGCACATGAATTGTTCACGAGATCAGAATTCAGTTAAAATGCGAATAAAAAATAAAGCCGTGTGTTCTGACGCAACTTGCAACAAAGGGCCTTGTCCTTGAGCGTGAGATATCATTGCGACCGGATCCAGCCACAAAAGAACAGGAAGATGCTTCAAAAGATGTGAGCACGCTATAAACACACGTGCTCAAATTTTTTGCATTCTTGCAAGTGCTTCGCCAAGATTTGCTGGTACACGTCATTTTTATTTTGTTGTATGTATATTTACTAGTAGTAAGGAAATTTAAAAGAAGCTACTTTTATTACAAAACGTATTGCCACATATGAAATTGGTGTGTAATGAAAGGTTCTAAATATTTAATTTAAATTTACACAATTTTAGATTATGCAGCATTGAAACCTCCATTCAAAACCTCCCCATGAAGAAAACGAGCGAAATAAAGGACATAAAAAGGGATTGAGGCAAATAAGAGAATTTAGTTCTATAATTTCGATTTATATCCCACCTGTGACAAAAATTGGTGGTCATCCAAATAATATAATTAAGTGCTGTCGCCATCGTTGAAGCCGATAATTATAAACACCTCAAACTGATCTAAGCTCGATTAACCAGTTATATTATCAGCAGAAAAATAGGAAAATCGTTCCTTCATAATTAAGTCGGCATAAACAGCTTATTATGATGGATGATGTAGATAAGTAACCCTGCAACTTCACCCTTAAGTAACATTGTAGCTAATTGATCCTGTTTTACTACATTTTAACGGGCCGAGAAACACTTTTATTTTAACGTGCCGACGATATGATTATTAAGGAACGTATATTGATAACGGAACAGAACGTATATCGATAACGGAACACACACAGTTATCGAAATTGTTAATTATTATTAATATGGATAAAACACCCTTGTCATTAAGAAGTTTGATTCGCAACTCGCAAGTCTATTATACTGATTATATCGATACTGGCACTATTGAGGACTTGAATAGTCCTGGCATATGTAAATGAGTTAACATCCACATCATTCCACTGAACATAGTGTGGCGGTGGTACCTACCCGGCTAAACAACACCATGTATGTAATATCTTTCATTTATAATTTAGACAGTATTTGTTCCTTAGATGTAAAAGTAACTAAGACCAAAGATTATGACAACACTAAAACAACGCTACTTCAACTGTTATTACAAAGCGTCCTAAGTTATATGTCCATAACGATCATCCACTTTTTCGTTTTCTCAAACGTTTAATAGTAAAAGCAGTACTTTTAACAAGATATAAATGAGCAAGCACTTCATTTAACGGTAAGCAGGAGCCATTTCGCCCACGCGCACCTGCGAGCCACAAACAAAATAAATCACGTAGCTTGCGTAAAGGAATAATAATTATTATGTTGTTTTGTGTTGACAGTTACATTCGTTTTTGGGTAAGTATCAGCGAAGTTTAACTGCTGTTATCGATCTTAGGATTGCAACAAGTCGTAATAATGTAGGAAATTGTTAATCATACATAACTGGAAATCGGGTCGAATGTCATATTTTTGTACTTTTTTATGATTTTTCTGCCCTTCCATTAAGTTAAGTATTAATAAGTTTTTGGTACAATGCGCATGATACATCGGTAACCTTCTCAATCTAACACGCAGCAAATTCCAGGTTCAAACCACGGATCGAAAGAAAATGTTTAATTTAGAATCGTTTTCGAGGTCTAGGCGTTTTTTTTTTTTTTTTATATTATGTCTGCACACGTTTTTACGTGAAACTTAAAGAACATTATCTTTATGTTCTTTATGTTTTACGTAAAAAAGTTTTTATAGAAAGTGATGTTCACTTTTTATTGCGAAAATATCTAGAGAAGCTCGTTTAATTTTTGTTTAAGGACCGTGATTACATGAACGATAAAAATGTAGTCTGAAATAGCTCCACCTCCGCATGCTCCATTAGCGTAAGTTATTAAATTGTAAAATAACATTTTTATGGAAAAGATTTCTGCTTCATAATCGAAACAGTTTATAATGTACAGATAGGTTCGAAAAGAACAATCTACGATGAAAAAAATACTGTGATTTTTCTTTTGCGTCGTGATCTATTATAAAAATAAGATACTCCGTGCCCAGAGCATTATATAACTTATCTACTAATATAAGAAATGTAGGGCTAGTAGATAAGTAACAATTCCCTACTATGTCACACAAAATCACGCAAATATTTCAACTTCAATCTCACGTATCTTTACATAATCCCCGTGTACACGCGACGAGTCCCAACCTTAAGATATTCGGAGACACTATCTGGAATAAATTTAGCGAAGTGGATAACGGATTGGGGAGTTTAGCTTAATTTAAAATTGATGAAGGAAATTAGTCTATTAATTTATACTTCGGGTACAGTCGTAAATCTAGGACCGTACAAGGCAGCCTTAAGAATGATTAAGATAGCGATTATTCTCAGATAGTGTTGTGCTCATTCGAATCTGGATACCGAATAAACAATTGAGCGATTTTTAATCGAGTCTTTCCCATTCGATTTTTAACGGATTATTTGAATGTCGTAATAAATTGGGTCGCAAGGTTCATACTAATCATAAACTTTAATATTAATAACATATAGAGGATATGATAGAACTTAATTGTGATAAATACTAAGAAGTTACGTGAACATGTGCATCATCTGGGCAATATGTTTGAATCAGTCGATGAAAGTGATTTTTTAAAGTTAAACAAAAGTTTATAAATAGGGACTATTATAGTTGATGTGTCTAATACAGAAAACTACAGCATATCAACATTTTTCATTCAATCTGCTGAGTGTCAGTAACAAAGACATTTGACCCGATTCGCTTATCGGATCGCAATATAACCATCCATGGCGATACTAGAAATCAGATCAAATACAAATATCATACATCCCTATTCTTGGCTCAGTTGCAATGACCAAATAGAGTAACACTGTAATAGGCCCCCGACGTGATTTTCAATGTTCATCTTTAAACAAGTTCGCCCTATAAGGACTTTTGCGTCAAGATTGAATGCATTTTTAAGTTACGTCTCAGTAAAATCTTTACGGCCGTCCTCGATAAATCTGTAGAGGCTGACAGCGTATATCTTTGGTAGGTACGACGATTTATTTAAGTTTTTGGAATCTTATTTCATGTTTGTGTATGAATACCCATATATAATCCCGAAATAGTCCTCATACAACAAGTCTTAATAAATGTAATCCAAAATACTAACTGTTGTATATAATTCTTACTCCCAAATTATGGATAATATATCATAGAAACGCTGTCATTTTTAGAATATAATATTAATGAACGAGTTACTCGTATTACCTTTACTACGTATTGTTTTGTTTAATACATAAAACTTATTTAAATATAATACCTTTTTATTTTGTTTACGTTGATATAATTACTGCATCTCTGAAATGATCCTTACGTGATTCATAGTTT
>DWIJ01000278.1:0-12365 GCA_018248315.1 Chioides albofasciatus
TTGAATTTATCCCTGATATTATCCCTAATTTATCCCTGATATATTTTATTACTTGATCGTATTAAAAGTACTTTAACCTAAGGTTAAAGAGTCCAGAAATCGAGTTAATTACTCCCAGTAATTAATCAGACGCTCGCCGACGCAAGAATTTTATTCATATTTCTAAAGGGCATGGATTAAAATAATTTTACCCTCGACTTCATGAGTTAAATAAGCATTAACAACGTTATTTACCCGTGAAACTGAATATTTTACAGCATAATTACGGCTACGATGTCAACGAACTTTGTACAGTTGCATATTTTTTTAAGATCTGGCGTTTACGGTCCGTAAGCTTAGGATCTTACGGTACGTCCGTGCTTTCTGCGTTTGCCAGGAACTCAAAACGTCTACAAATGTTTGGCTTCATCAAAAAGTATGCTACAATCGCTTCCAAAACTACACAAAACTAGCCGAATGCCCGGCTACACGTTTAAATTTGTGACGATTTAACAAGCATGCGAATGTGGTATTGCAATTCTAAACGGTGTTTCTAAAGCTTCATTAAAAGAAGGACCTTTATTAGTCAGCTTATGCCATTCGCGTTAAAAAAGGTTATAAGGGTATCTTTAAACAGTAATTTTCGCGGATATCCTCAAATATAACGATTGCAAGGAAGGAAGGTGTTTTAAGGTGTGATAATATTGAGGAATGAGCCAAGATCATTAAACCATAGAACCTTTGAATATCATTGTACCAGAAAATTATTTTACAGATCAAACATTGATTGCGTGGAATGTGGATCATTCCTTGTGGTCCGGGATCCCGGATCTATATTTTCTCAATGGAACCGATCACACTGTACCATAATACTATAATTTTTTGCCTTTTATCCGTAAATTTTATATTGTGTTCCGAAATAGTGGAAACGCAAATTATTCTGAGCACGTTTCAACTAAAATAGCACTGAGTTAAAATGATTGTCGTTTGCCACAGTTACACAAAAATGTTTTCAGGAGAATAATTCTGTGTTTTAAAACGTTTGTTTTGAGTCTGTAATTTGTATTTGACCGGATAAAAATCATAGGTTATCCCAGCTTGTGTGTTTATGTTTGATACAAAATCTAATTTTTCATTAAATACCTTACCTTACCTACGTTCCCTTATACCTTGCCTTATTAAATAAATAAGGAATGACTACTAATTACAGATATCCATGGGCGACAGAAGCGTCTACTGTTGCTCATGGATAGATATTTGTAATTAATACTAGCGATTAGGTTTCGACTTGAGATCGGCCGTAGAATGGACCCTTGAAGACTAAGTTGGAACGCTTCGAAAAATAATGTTTTCCTTATGACACCATTCCATCATGAACACAGCAGCGCTTAATTGCTATTATAACTGTGACGGTGGTCTTCGGAGTAAAACCATGAAGGTTTCTACCACCTTCATGACCGTAAAATATAATATTATAATACCTAGTAGACATAGCGCTTAAAATCTTTGCTATTCCCGATTTATTCTTCAAAACGAACGACAGATGCAATTTATTCACTTAGCGTTCTCAGTTGAATGAGAAATGAGGGTGTCATATAAATCTTCATTCTGTTTCAACTCGCATTTACAGGAGATTCACAACTAAAAATCTTGTTCGGGATTTCAGCATTTCTCAGGCAAAGTCAGGAATGAAAGAATTCTTTGAAACGTTGTATTACTTTGAATCTTATTACGGGCACGTTTGAAAGTTCACGGTAAATATCGCTGAGGTATGCTTTAAAGGTATTTTAGTTAACGTCACTGCCAACTGGCTTGGTAAAAGTCCTATCCTTTGTATTGTTTATTTTATTTTAAATTTTGTTCTTTATTACAAACGAGCTGTGCTAGTTGCTTCTACAAAAATTGTGGTTCAAAACACGAGATGTCACAAAGGCAGACATAATGTCTACTTTGCGTTATTCTTAAGTACATGTCTCTTATTTTAATGTTTGATATTTTAAAGCTTACGTCTTGCCTGAATGTTTGATGATAAAACCTGTAGATAACAAGCTCGTGAAGCGCCTCTACAACTTCAAATAAGTCTTTAAATAAAAAGAGAATTCATTGTTTCGCTGAGATTAAAGTTAAAGCTGAAAGTACAGACTTTATCGAAATATTTTTGCTATCCATTCTAAGTTAGTCCTTAGGACTGGCGACACGCATGACCGATCTAAGGTAGGAATCTAATCTTATGTGGGGTTGATTATAGATGTCCATGAACGACAGTAGCCACTAACCATCAGGTGGGCTACATGTCTGCTACTTCTATTATATAAAAAGAAAACACTTTCATACTAAGAAAAAAAATTGATATACAATCAGATTTTTGCAAAACATGATGATTAATACTCAACATTGAGTGTTTGAGATGAATGCCTGTCAGCAGGTCAATTAGAGCTATCGGGAACAACGCGGACACGGAAGGGGCGGGGCGGGGACATTACCCGCTGAGCTCAGCCTTGTCGGCTGCTAATGGTGATGACGTTATTGAAAATATTGCTAAAATAACATATAACTGGATAATAGCGGTGAAGACTGCGTGTTCGGTAAAAGCCGATAATTATATTCTCAAATAGTTGTGAAGGGTTTTTATGAAATAACATTTAATAAACGGTCAAACAGTAAGTGAATAGAAAGCTGTAATCAGTCTTAAATAGGTTCGGAGTTCCTTAAGTAGGCCACAGATGCGATGTGAAGTTTGATAACATACAGTTACACTGCACTTCGTTACAATGTCTCTTGCGAGTCACCTTATTACAGTTTCAAACCAAAATATAAAAGTGTTTCTTTCTTATAGGGCTGAAATAGTTGAGCAGCAGTAGTGGCGCTGCAGTCGATCTATGAAAAGTTATTGTCCTAAAATGTATCAACCAATATTCTAACCTACCTATACTACAGACGTTTGCAAAGCAAAAACCCATACCGTCAGAACATTAATGGATAGCAGTCAAATGATTTCAACTTTCTCCAGCTCTAGGAATTAATAAATCAGGTTCGTGTATGAAGTCTAATTGAATTTATAACTTTGTCGCGTTTGTTCGGCAGCGAAACGTTTTGTTGCACTTTCCAACGAGAAACGGTTTTCATTAAGATGGTCTCGTTTTCCAGAAATTGTGAGCTTTTGTTTGAATTTCACTATTTCGCGAAAGTACTCCTACTAAAGTCAGCTTTCATTGTTTTGTTCTTTCGTAACAAAAAAAAATAATTATTGTAATTTTTCATCGGTTTATTCCCATTTAAATAAATAACCAATGATAGAGACATATTAGGTATTCCTAACTTAGTAATCAGGGGTAGGAACACAGAAAACTTGTTGAATTTGAATTTGAGTAATTGATTAGCGTACTGGACTATCTGGACTGGACATCAACACTTCTCATTTTCTACAACTGACAAATATACATCCTAGAATCAACCGCGCTATTTACCTAGACAATCACTTGTTAATATTAATACTAACACGAAAGAGACATGATAGAATCATAAAAGCGATACTGGTCGCCAAATTTCCAGTTTAATAGAGCCATTAAGTAGTTTATTAGATCTTAAGAGAAGCAATTGAAATGCTATTGAAGCGAGCGCCGCAGGGAGCCCATTTGTCCAGGAGATTACCGACGATTTAGAGCGAACGCTGGCGCCTGCAAATTGTTTCATTACCACCAAATCTTAGTATCACTTCGCTTTAAGGCCTCAGATATCATTTGTAGCATGTCAGAAACATGATGAGATTTTTATAATAAATATGTTTGCGCCTAACGTGCCAGATTTTTTGGAATAGAACCTGATAGGGTTTGAAAACAGAGGCGTTATGTGTGTTTTTTCTTTATTATTAATACTAATCTTAGACGATGAGTGCAAAAAAACATTCATACCCTTCATTTTGGGAATGGAGAGGGGCTCCTGCCTGCAATTGGATCCCATCTGCTTTAGAATAGAAAGTCCTTAAAGGAACCAACCATCGCAAACAACATACAGCAGAAACAATGAAATACAAAACAAAACAGAAGGTAGTGCAAACACGAAGGTGCGAGTAACACGTCGCGTCACAGATTAGTGTAGTGTTACTGCGGATTGTCTTACGGCGGCCGATTACCTGACGCGAATACTGTTACACTGTTTATGACGATACGTGCAGCTAACATATAACTCTTTGTACAGTTAGCGCTTGATATGGCTTTTAAAGTTACTATGTTACATAGAACCGCGGCTCGTGCACAATTCAATTCCATTTATTTGCAAGGGAATACGTACAAAGTAAAGAGTGATATATACTGAAGGCGGTGGAACCATTTTTTGTTCGACTCCGGCAGCACCAATGTCACACTTATTTTTGCTAATAATAGCAATGTAAAGCGCTGCTGTCTTCTGGTTTATAGGGAACATACTTTTCCGAGGTTTCCAAGGTAGTCCGCAGGTAGTAATGCATGAGTGGTCGACTCAGATAGTAGTCTAATCTAATCAAAAGTTGGTCCCAGATGTCCATGGGCGGCAGAAGCCACCTACCATCAGCTAGACCGCGTGTTTGTTTGCTATTACATTATAAATAAAATAATGTTTTGGGAGATTTAATATTTATGGAGCTACCTGTACAAAATTAAGGGCGAAAATCTGATGATGCCAACTGTGTCCTGAAGGTTATGGGTTGCTGGCAGCAATCCAATCCGACCATCAAGAGAGATGACTCCGGAGTGTCAGGAATGGCCCTTAACGACGAGTCGCGTTAGTGACACATTAGCGGCCTTGCCGACTTTATGTCGAAATTATACCGACGAATAAAAACGCGGGGGCGTAGTGGAGTGCGTGAAATATTGCCAAACAGCCTGTTTACCATTAAATGGCATCTCGAATAATTTGGATGAAACCATTTGGAAAAGATAATTTTTAATAGTTAGACGATTATCCGCTGGAAATTAGGTTTGGACCCTAGGCAATAACATTTATTAATGGAATCCATTACTGTTCATTACAAAATATTAATCTTCTCCGAAAATGAGGAATACTTAGGCCTTAGTCCGACTTTCTGTCTGATAAAGTTTACATAGTTAAGAAACTTTATAAAGAACTGTCACGAATAAAGTTTTCCTTTCCTGTTAAAGTAAATAGTAATTACTTAACCTTGAGTTGTATAAATATTTGGTATTAGGACAACACACATCACTTTGATATTTCATTTTGATTAAATTAGTTCCTTCCAACATCAGATACGCGGAGATTTCGTGTCGGTAAGCTAAACCAACATTTACCTCAAAGCATTACATTTAGATAAATTCCAGTAACAGAATTTATATTTTATCAAACAAGTCTATTCTAACCGAGTCCCTTCAGGCTACACAAAAATAAATTATACTTGTTACATTTTCTTAGAACTTCATTAATTACGAGTATACATACCTTTGAGTAAGTTTTGGGTTGAAGGTTGAGAGATAAGGTATTTTCTGCCGAAATACGGAGGAAATTCTATTAGTTTTTTAGAGCCCGTAATAATCTAACGAGGCTCGGTAGCTAATTAGTTAATTTGCTAAGCACGATAGTAATGTTTTTGTTTATTTAAGTTCGGGTTAATTTAGTGAAATTAAAGTTTAATTTAAGAAGGCAACTGGGTAACATCTAGAAAAAGGTTTATATTACATCATCGGATGGTATGGTTTTACGTAGGCCTTATTTAACTGATGTGACTAACGTGAAAGAATGCATGCATCAGTAAGCTATTTGGGTTTGTTGCCGCTTGCTCCTTATCATTCCCAAAAAATCTAGCAATAACGAGACATCAAGGAATGTAAATTCGTACCAACATAAAATGGGTAATATATACAGGCACATTTATCGGAATGCCCTTATCAGCATGTGAGGGTTCAGCCGTACATGCAAATAACACAAAGACCCTATATTCCATTTTCATGAGATCCCTTAAAGCGTGGAGCCTCGCAAAAAAACACGGAACCGTTTACTTTGGCTCCAGAGAAGGTGACGACGATAGCAGCACGCAATTTTGATGTTTTACACGACGATAAAAAGGTCGACAATCGCTTGAGCTAGCAAACTGGTTCGTTTAGCATGTAGACTAAACGATCTCATGTGAAGTTTTTGCGCTAGGCGTTGAATAATTCAAACCAATAGTCCAGACACAAAGCGGTCGCTTTGCGTAGTTTATGAAACGGCTAAACGAACTGCACTTGCCCGGAGCAACATTTGATGGCGGTGGTACTCTGAAACATGATCTTGATGGTCTTACCGGTGTCTACGTGCAAGTACTGAGAGTATTTGTGCGATCGACCTTAGCTAGATCTTCAGATTTGAATAATACACGCTTCTTCTAGAAATTATATGCGTTTAAATGTTCGTTTACTGCGTTTTGAAATCTAATTTTTAACTAACTGCCAAGGAAAATCCTGTCGAAATTGGTTCAGCCATTTCGAAGATTAGCCGGAATAAAGGGACACACAGACAGATCTATGGTTATGAATACCGTATATACCTGTAATTTGAACATTAAAAACAGAAACTTCAATATCATATATTTGTATAGATAGCAAGTTTGTGTAACTCAAGCTAGATATATAATAATCGCCGCCCACCTCTTCACTGCTACGTGTAGGCGTCTCGATAGTAATTGCGCGTATTTTCATAATTACAGTGAACCTACATACCTATTAATCCCCACCTTCTTGACATTTCGCCACATTATTTAAACTAATTATACCCATAGAATAACTTAGACGCCATTTTAGACAGTTCTTCTTGCTGTTTTCGAATTTTCAAAATGGTGGATTTGAATTTCCTATTTTTAAAAGAAACCAGTGTACCACGTCGTCATCCCGTTACTGTCCCAGTGCTGGGACCCATTCTTAGAGTCTCTTTATTACCGCAAGTCATAAATTAATTCTAATACACACATAATTTTGACAAGTCAGAGGCAGAGTAGCAGTCACGTGTTCTTCAATGTGATAATAATGAGAAGTCATTATTTGTTATTTTTTATCAAAAAGAATATTGTATCAAAAGTGTTGTTTAATTCAGAAGCGACAGTATGTAAAATGGCAGTGGTGAGGGGCATCACGGCGAATTTATTCTGAAATCCCACGAACAGGTTGCGGGTTTTAACTCAGCGGGACATAATAATAATGGCCGCTCCGGGCTATTTGCTAGCGGTCGCGGGAACGGGAAAAATTCCCTGGAACTTGTACCATTATTTATTATTTAACGAAATACAGTAGGGATCCACTACCGTGTATACTTGTGGGCTTTTTTGGATTTTTGATAACCTTTGTGTCGAAGCGTGGCCTAAATTGGACCAGAATTTATGATTCGATTGTCACAAATTCTCTTAATATTGACAATTAAACTCTTTCTATTTATAAACTATAGGATAGTTACACAAATGCCTAGATCCAAAATTGAAATATATTTTTTCATTTATAAATCTGCTTATCAGTAGATTTACCAAGAAGACGTAAAAATGAGGCTGAGATTTCATATTCATACATAGGAAACATTATTTCAAGATATATCAGCTGTAAAAGAACGTTTGCTATAAAAATATACGGCAATAGGAAAAGAAATCGCTATGATACAATCATGTGCGGCAAGATATTTCAGCTGTAAAATAACATTTGCTATTAAAATATACAGAAATAGGAAAAAAAAGAACCGCTACGATACAATTATGTGAAGAAGCAAATAGTGTTTAAAACCCGCAATAGCTCCGTTCGTTAGCTAACGCAGCGGACATAATAATAATGGCTGTCGTATGCTATTTGTTACCGGGGATCTCAGACTAAAGAGAAAAGTCAACATCGTTGATTGCAACACACATTGTAACACAAATAATTGTACTTTAAGGAATTTGAACGTTGATTTAGTGAATCATGTGAATCTAAACGTTTTAGGTAATGTCCAATCCTACTTAGAGACGATGGCACTTTTTTTAAGTTAAATATGAAATACTATGTTAAAGTATTCAAGATTATTCCCTTGACTGAACGAATTCGGTATGTTTTGCATTACAGTAAAATTATTATTACGATTTATTATTATAACGTCGATTATATTTTGTAAAATATTGAAGTGACTCTCAGTCTATCTTTTTTGGTCTGAGGTGGAAAAGAAAAATGCCGGTGGAGGTTTCAACGTGTCACTTTCGCATTGAGAAACTCTCGCGTATTAAATGCGACCGGTTGTTTTGTCACGTTTCCGCGGTTTGAGTGAGATTTATTACATTGTTCATTGAGTTTTATGCATTGTCGCTATATTTTTAGGGCGCAGAAAAGAATCATGACTGTGTGTGACTGACTTTTGTCGTCCGCTCGCATGTCTGCTTGTTCTTTAAAGACGCATTCTATACAGTTAGTTTTCGCTGAAGAACATTTAAAAAAATGTAAACGTAAAAAATTAAACTGCTCGCCACAGTACAAAAAACGTAATTTTTTCAATGTCTTTTATATTTTTTCAATCTAAAATATAGTACTATACATACTCACTACTTACAGTTTTGCATAAATTATAATTATAATTCTCTTAATCCAGTAAATAACAATAATACTCGTTTGTTATTTCTGATATATTCGAAACTCCACAAATATTATACATCATCCACAAATCTTAAATAAATAGTTGTACCAATTCAAAATGAGCGCATGTGCTTTAATACAACTCTCAAAACATATGTTTGTGTTTGAAGTTTTAAAGGAGCTGCGGGCGAAAACTACTCCATAACAAACCGCGAATTTCCCAAGACCCACTATATTCAAATGCGTGAAGATAGTGCTTTGTACAGTGTTTGAAACTTGTGAGTTGTGGAGCGCGGGTTCGTTGGTACTGTTGCGACGCGCCTCTAATTAGGGACACTTTGAAAGAGAAGTAAACTTGGTGACGCGTATTGGAGGCGCGAGCTCGCTTTCTGAGAAATGTTATACGTACAATATAGATATTTTCATTTCAGTTCCTTCTTCAGACAATCGCTTTTGACAAACAAAACTTAACTTTAATGGTACGATATGTTATTAGACGTCATCAATTAATTGCCGACCCCTACCTAGCGCAGGTCTTCTTTCAGAAAGGCGTTCATATCATAGTCCACCGAGCTGGCTAAGTGCGTATTGGTAGACTTAACATTCTTTCAAGAATGTTTTTTTTTTTCTATAAAATAAGACATCTTCTTTGTGACTAAGATCATTTAGGGCAAGGTTAAACAAACTGGTGCTATTAATACACTCGTGGTGAAAGTCCGGTCAACTTCAACCACAACTAATCAACGATGCTATCGACAACTTCCTTACTGTTGGACAGCGGATGAACTTCCGCAGCGGAGTAAACTTGGCGAGATTACCTGCCGAATTTATGCGGACTAACAAATCACGGCTCATAACTCCTGACCGAGTTGTAGTGATCAGGTACTAGGTTCATGGGAAACCTTCAGAGCTGATGCAGCGCAATTGATTTATAGTAAAAGTTTTTGGAGTACTATCAGAATACTTTTATCAATTCGTATCATTAATTAGTATGAATGTCATCCATTAAGTTTCCTGAACTTCAAAAATCAGTTATCTTTAGTGGATGATTATGATAGTGGTACTATTGGACTGGTACTGATGCGGTATCCATTACATCGGAGGGTCAACGGGGAATCCTTCTTAGGGGAATCAAAGTACTAGTCCTGTCTGGTTAACATAGTACATACTGTATGTGTTGTACCTATGTTAATCAGATAGGACTTTTGTCTAATTTCGGGTCAACTAAGACGTCAATGCTGTAGTAATCTTTCAATAGTCAGTAAATATTCACCTAATAGTTACAAGCTCATTACTTCTTTTAGTATACAAAAAGGGTAAAATGTAGATATATTACCTGGCAAATTTATACGGACTAATAAATTCCGCGGAAACCCCGACCGAGTACAGTATACAATGGCCGCATGTAAACGTAACATTATCGCTCGGAACGAGTACGCTCCCGTAAATCTGATGCAACAACAAGACGGTAGACACACACCGTTGATAGTGAATAAATAGATGGGTCTTATTTAAAAATTTAATCTGCCTTTCTGGATATAATAACTCCCGAAAGTCATTTTTATTGTTATTTGGCAATACGGTTAATTTTAGTTTTCTGGCGTGTTTCTTGGCAGAGCCACCGCGAATCCATTCCAGTACAAAGCAGTGTTTTGGAGTCGACCCCCGATTACAAATATGTATATGTATAATGATTAATTTTTTCAAGGTACTATTGAATTGTCTTTATGTGTGTGGTCATCAACATTGTCATGCAAAATCTGAATGTGTAGACCTTGCGTTATAAAAAGTCCATTATTTTTCTAATTCCATTTTGTCATTGCCAAATATATCCCCTCCCTTCCAGTCAAAATCTTCAATGCAATTAAAATAGTCAGTTTTGTTCATACAAATAAGCTTATCTATCGTCCTCTAATCTCTTATTTACCGCG
This sequence comes from Chioides albofasciatus, assembly GCA_018248315.1. Taxonomy (NCBI): domain Eukaryota; kingdom Metazoa; phylum Arthropoda; class Insecta; order Lepidoptera; family Hesperiidae; genus Chioides; species Chioides albofasciatus. The sequence continues at coordinate 10,457 of DWIJ01000278.1, forward strand.
GGCAGCCCCAATGTGCGGGGCTCTGGGGGCGAATCCACTTCGTTTCAATAGGATCCCCTCTGGCCTTCTAATGAAGATGTCCTTTAAGATCTTAAGCCTATTGCCGTATTTGTGGTGGCGACAGCTATACCAGTCTATTGAAACCTTTTGCCGATGAATCTATGAGTTTAATGGAATTTTACGCAATCTGCTGATTGCACACAAAATGCTATCGATGAAGGGAGTCCCATTTGATTTGGTTTCTGAATATATCACACATACATTTGCTCCCTTAGATCTTTGAACGAAATTTTAAATCAGTTATAAATACGTTAACAAGACTTTTGTGGTCGTAGCGCTAACGACTTCACCACAGTCTTGTCGCTGTCAACGAGTACACAGCGCCGCTCGACGAGTAAAAAAATAAATGGACGAATATTATACAGAAACGAATTTATGAAGAAATACACGAATAAGAAGTGAATGAAACTGTTTTGTAAATTTAAAAAGCACCTCTACATTAAGTGAAATAATGTGTACAGTGTAGACAAATGGCGCTCCAGAACTTTTTAATATGCTGATATCGTAGCACCCAAATATGTATATTGAAAGTTATGTTCGTTAACAGCTGTAATGACGGTAATGAACTTTATTACTTTTGAATTACTGATAGTATTAAAGTAAATTAGTGACACTAATGTAATTTATTTCGAGCGCTGCAAACAGCAACTCACTTTGCACTGAAAAACTATGGCAGAGCGCACTGTTTCGCGTCAGTTCGAACATTCAATTTGTTTCCATAGTGTCTTTTCCATCACCTCTATATCGCGTATGTGTTTTGGGAGGAGAACAACACATACATTACGGCGCTGGCACGCCTACCGTCTTGTTATTTCTGTTATTCTTATTATTGTCTGTAGTACGAACACTTGCGGCTTTATCGCTGCATTCGGATTCGTTTCTTTATTGATTGCGAAACTAGCGTTGGTTTGCATTGTATTTTTTCACTTTATATTTTGGTTTCTTATTTTTTGCTTACATTTTGTAGTTATTGTAAGATAATAACTTATTGATATTTGTGATATTTAAGGATCTAGTTCCCATAAATTGTTTATTCCTATATCTAATCGATTAATTACTTTTTGAGACAAGTGCTAATTTGTATAAATTAAAAACGATAATTATAAAATGTCAAATTCAATGAACAGAATTTAACTATCATCGAATAGTTGAAGCTTCATATAAATGTGATAAAATATATACATTGATGATGCACGAAACGAGGGGTTTTACTAGTAATATGTTTGTACCACGTTATGCTTACAATAGTAAGATATGATAATATCCCTGTGATACTTCAAAGGGATGTTATGGTTGAGCCATATTTGACGAATAGAACAAGTAACTAAATTATATGTTGTCGCAATAATGACGTAGTCTATTGAGCAATTACGTTGATACTGCGGGTTTCGTCTTGGCATGAAATTTGAAACTGCTTCTGATATAACTCTTAATAGTCTAAATCAGTGCTTTTCAACCTTTTCCCAGTCACGACTCCTTAGTTTATACCAATATTTTGCGACCCACTACTCGCAAATGTTTCCAATTTTATTATGCTACAAGTATCAAATCCATACATATTTACATTTTTGTAAAGTGCACCCGTTAAGTACAAATGTTCATGAATTAATAATTTCTCAGAAACATACCTGTCTGAACTTTATATATTTTTTAAACTAGCTAATTGATGCCAGCCTATTTTGCCTTATTAGGTATATGAAAAAATTCAAAAAAGCATTTTATTTTTTTTACAGATCTATACTATGTTTATGAAAGTACTTTACAAACCCGACACTATTACGCCAGAGGTCATAAGTGCATACCATTCAGCTCTAGACTTCATCCAGGATGAATTGAAAAAACGCGGCAC
>DWIJ01000279.1:0-12351 GCA_018248315.1 Chioides albofasciatus
CTACGTTGTTGCAATGAGCCACATGTGTTTGTGTGTGTAGCGTAGTGCAGCGCGGCGGCGCGTGCGCGGCCCTGGCGCAAGGTCAATGGCACGCGCCTCTCCCGCTCGCACACCGGAATTCCATATTTAAATCTCGTCCGCAGAAAAATGGCGGTCGGCTTCATTCCGCAGCCGCGCCGTGTGTACGGAGAATTAATAAAACATGCCTCTTGCTTTTTCTTATCGTTTTTTCCCAGTATCGTTAACAACTTGGTAACAGTGCGGTCTCAGTTTGCAGTTATGTTGTGTCTGCGTGCACCTTATACGGATGAAAATTAATCGTAACATTTTATATCGAGACGTTTTTGAATTTCGCTGCCGTTGGCCGCCTTTACTTGTCCCACATTGCGAACTGGTCAATGAGTAACGGGCTCCGAAACCTGACTCGCCGAAATGTTTGTAAGTAAACATAAAACTTTGTGAACCGTATGTAATTAGGAGCCGTATCGTAAAATTGAGCTATAGCAAATTATTATGTAGCACGACACCCGTTGATTGGATCTGGTAGTTAATTTAAGTTGGAAGAGCTTCGTAGGTATCATTATGGAGTGGTCGCGGACACAATTAACTTTGTGTAGTTAAGTGCAAGTCACGGTTAATCGAACGGCTCGGATTTCAGCACAAAAGCGTAGGGAAGGGTATATTAAACGACTAAGCACAATCATGTGAGTAAGCACATTGTGACTAGACATGGGTGAAGCATGAAACTTTCACTGACGACAAAAAGTACCTTTACAATTAAATTAAAAGCCAATTTCTAGAGGGTATAAAGTGAATGATAGAGTACTATCTTACAAAATATTACATTCCTACGTACCAATAAGATTTTAAAAGTGCACTTAATACAAATAATGGAATATTGGATACCATTTCAACATTTTCAGTATACTTGCAGTACTTTTTGTAACGAGATCGAAATGTGCATTTTGAAAAAGATGCAGCAAGCATTCGAATGGACGTATAGAGTCAAGGACTGCAGAGCAAAAGGGCTAAAGAAAACGGCTCACTCGAATCGAACGCACGAATGTGGCAAAATTAATTAGTGTCCCCTCTGAAAGCGTGCACTGGAAATGTTTGAAAGCGCCGCCGATAGGGGGTAAAGGGGAGACTGGGGGGGACGTGCAAGTCATCGGCGTGGCGGCGCGACGTCGGCTATGGATTTACTGGGCAATAAATTTGAACCGAGGAACAGAGGGACCTTATCTACTAACAGCTCCAATGAACAGTCGGGCGAGGAACAACATACCAGCGATTCTTACACCAGAAATCACGATTGTACCAGCTCTAACTCAGCCAGTGGTCGTGCTCGCTCCAATGCGTTGTATTTCTTTCGCGGTTCAAACAAAAGCGCAATCACTGCGAATGATTTATAGAGAGACGGCGTTAATGAAACAGCGGACAGTGGATGATCGAGTGTAATAATTACAGAGTTATGTAATTCCGCTCTTGCTTTACAAGAGTAAATGCACCAAACAACTTATGTTGTCGATAATATTTATTAGCGTCATCAATATCATTTAAAATATCAATTCTATCATATTCTTCTTCTGCCTAAAAATATAATACTGATTTACTAAACAGCTGTTTTACGTAATCTTATTAAAATAGCAAAAGTAGTTTATAAATCTCTAGAAAATAGTTATTGCTATCGTGTTTGAACAATTCCATGTACCATAAGTAGTAAAATCATTGTTCAGGCAGTCGATCTGTTTTTGCACAATATTGAAACCGGTAATTAACAAAAATAGGCAAGAAACTAAACCTGTTGCTACTCCTAAGAACTCTGTTGGAAAGCTTTAAAACATACTTTTTGAAGACGAAAATGTAACTTGACCTATAAGCCAGAAATATAATAATATTTTAGTAATAACTGGAGCTACATAAAATGACGGGGAATCTAGTTAGTACTCAATATCTGTTGATGGAGTGGCGCCCCGGGGTGTGTCCGCTCAGGAATGGGTGCTAAGTGAAACGATGCCGGAGATGAGACGAATAATACAGCCGCTCAACAAGAAGATGAAATGTTTCATTCAGGAGGTAAAGGACACCTGACAGGACGTTATTATCATCAAACATACGTAAGACAGCCGTAATAATTTCATTAGACGGGAGAGAGTTTGTCTTGCAGTAAGAATGGGTTTATTTTTATGTTTTATAAAGAAGAATGAAGATAACATATAGTGAGTAGATATACTGTAGTAGTTACAAAGATATGTATCTAGTATTAAATGAGAAAGTTATCGTATCCAGCTGCAAATACTGCCTTTAGTAGGTTTTGAATCGAATACAATATATGTAATCGGGCTTCTTAAAATCTAATAAGATTAACAAATCACAAGATAGTTAATCCGTGGTATAAATAAAATTATTTATACATAAAGAATGTATCAAATATTCTCATCCATTACAATAAATACCAAGGATATTTTCCACTGTCCCTAAATGAGGCGGCATCGTCAAAAGTACACCTTTCCATTTTCATTTTATGAATGTAAAAGCGTATTTCTCGAGCGAAAGTATTTGTTGTATTTGAAAATTAAAAGGAACGATAGGAAGTCCCTGGGGGAGGGGGAGGTGGGTCGCAATCAGAGCTCGCCGATGGCTGGCAACCTTAAATACCAGCCTTAATTGAACTGCTTCCGTGTTGCGCTCAGCGGTGTACATAAATACACTTTACGGAAGTATTCGCCGCAGAGGTATTCCTTTAACACCATCCGACGTCTGCCGTACAGACAGATACATAACTATACACTACACGTACAGCTCCGATAGAACGTGCGATATTACCTTCTCCATTATAAATGCACGGAATATTCTTAGAAGAGATTTCATTTTATTTTCCGTTTGGAATACGCCTTTGATAGAAGAACGTGAGTTTACATATCGTGCTTTAAACGGGACTCGAATTTTAAAACGCCAGACATAAAATGTAGGAATGATACTCTCCGTCTAAATTGTACTTTCATGTTTTGGCGACTCCGATACGCATGCGGAAGCCGAAACAGTGTTATAATTCTTCAGACTCCTCCGAAACGTCTGCTCGGTTCCGGTTACATAAATAAAACAAAGGAGTTGCGTTCTATCGTGCATAAAAGACGCAAATAAATGAATGCCAACAACATTGCAAAGTGCATTACACGTGCAGTTTCAGATCATAACGAGTTCAATGTCCATTCCGACCCGTCGCCGTATGGACGTTTTTTATTCTTTAGCAGACGTCGTAAGCGTATTATTGGGAAATAAACATAAAGGAGATGAAAATTTGAATACGAACAAAGCTCAAACGGGTGCCGTGCGTTGAGAGATGTTCGCGGAAGCTTAAAATAATATTTTGGAGAGCGTCGCATTGGCCCGGCTCGTGAACTCGCAGGAAATGAGGCTCTCTGTCCCGTCGGGAAATTGTTCCTCCCAATCATAACGCTGAGTAAATCTCCCCGCTTTCAAAGACTTTAAAAATGCTGGAACAGATTTATCTTTGTAAGTGTATTACACGAACATTGTATTAAGGCGAATGTTTATGAAGAATGGTTCGGCGTAACGAAGTGCCTGTTTTATGGGGAGGTATATCAGTTTTTATTAAAATTTAAGTGAAAGTAGTTTTAGGGCGATTTCCTCTTAATATATTAGAGGACGAGATAATATATTTCCAGGTTGGCAAGTCGTGTTACGAAGACGAATGTAGGGAACGGGCGATCAGAGCATTCCCAAAAGGTCCGAGTTGGGGTCGATATATCCGTCGGGCGCATCCGATTGAATTAATCTCGGGAAGCGGTCTCGACGTGCGATAAACATTTACATATGGTGCCGATGTTGATATTGATCCGGATTCACACTACAAGTATAACAGGATAAATTTTGTCGAAAATTCCTTTTGGTTTACGCTTGTACAATATGTGGTTTGGGAAATAGGATAAAAAGCGGAAGTTTTGTTGTATTAAGGTCAATATGGATGCAAATATTTTTGTGTAAGTACTTCTAATGGAAGAAAATTTGTTTTGGCCTTTATTTTTGTGAGTTAAAGACGAGGCTTAGTTTATCTCGTACTGTTAAATATTTGTTAGTCTATAAATACCGATTACTGTATTTAACAAACTGAAGATGTTACTCATCACACAACCATTAATCAGGCTTGAATAAATAATGACTATTATTAATGAATCGCTAATGCATTCAACGTCATATTATTTAACGGAATTTAAATGTATTTGTTTAGTCATTAAAATTGTATATTATCTCGTATTTATTTAGTACATTGTTTTGAATGTATTCATTTAATAAAGGATGAAACGTAAACGATATAATGTAATTGAAATACAAACTTAAACCTTTTCATATAACCCAAAATGTTCCTACAAAAGATATTGAGATAGTCTCAACTTTTTTTTGAGATGTTAGTAGAAGCATACTTATTTCAACTTTCAGTAAACACGTCCTTTCGTGATAACCAAAACATACGAAGTAATAAAATATAATTCGCGTATTCCGTTTATTTATTGCTTATAACACGCGCTTTACAATAAAGTAGGAAGGAAGTCAAAGTATTTGGTGTGAATGGATCGATGGAATTGGATTTGTGGCTGGTCTATATATAGCTGATTGAATGAGGGAAGACCATGCGCGGCGTTTACAAAGGATCAATTGACGCGGCTGGCCAATAGCAGACAGTGCTGACGTGTCCACCACGCCACGTACATTGCCAATGAGGTCTAATGTAAGATGACTTGGACGTAAAGTACAGTATTTAATCAATGTTATCACATATAGGTACGTTGTACCGCTGAAATCGGGTTTTTCTTCCCCCTTGACCATCAGCGAGGAAGTCATATTATTATATTCATAAAAAAGGAATATTAATTTCTAAATAATAGAATAGGTAGTGAAATTGTTTGTATAAAATATTTTCAAACTGGATATGTTCTAAGCACAATAAAAAGTGGTAAAAAAGGGCCTTAAGGCCAAATAATGTTGCAAAAACACCATCTTGTTTCTGCACATAACAATTACGTTAATTTTACATTAAGTACGAAATATCGGTTTAATGTTTATTCTTAGTCGTCAAAGTAATTTTAATAATTAGATAATTGAGCCAAAAGGAACTCGAAAGTCAATCAGATGTACACATTAGATACTACTGTTAATGTTGAATTATGTTGCTTACAAAAATATGATACATTTTATAAGAATTTATATTAAAAAAATGCCTGTACTGCCGTGTTATCCGTCAAGTGCTTAGAATATATCTAACCCTTTAAATGTAAACAAATTGAAATGTACAAACCAACTCAAGATCCGAGTTTGCAAAGTATAGAATTATGCTTCTGCTTGAGAAAATGAAGAAATATTTCTATACAAGTAGAAACCTAACAAGGAAATATTAAATTAAACTTGTAGCGTAGGGTACTACCTGAACTTTGTTTTCATAGTAATCATACGAGTGTATACGCTCTTTCATTTTATGTTTGTTTATCGTACTTCACCTAAGAATCACTAGATAACTTTATTAATTCTTTGTGTTATTCTTTTTTTAAAATATGTGTGTTATATTTATTATATACGAGCATGCTGTAAGTAGCAGGCCAGCATGCAGTCCCTGATGGTAAGTGACTACTGCCGGTCATGGACATCTGTAATCAACCCCAGATAAGATTAGATTCCTACTTAAGGTCGACCACAGAAGCACCGCTACCCCTGAAGACTAAGCTGGAATTATGAAACAAGTTAAGAGACATAACTGTGGCGGTGGTGCCGCCGGAGTCGAACCACAGAGGTTTCTACCACCTTGTTATATTCGTGAAGTATAATATACCCCATATATGTACTTACACACAACAATCAACACGTATTTCGCCCCAAAACAGCATCAGAAGGGTTAGTTGAACTTACAAGACTTTTCACTAGGACTATCTGGAGATATTTTGTTTCAAACCTCCGTTTAATAATACTCTTATCTTATAATTGTATCATGCTCGTGGAAGATACAGAATTAACTTACTTCTGAGAAAATTGTAGAGCGCTTAGTCAAATACTCCTTAAAAGGCGTTAAACCAGCTCTAATTCAGTTTGGTACGGTAAATATTCATAAGTGGCGGGGCTTACTTATTGTTAGAAGGACCACCTACCTCTTAGCTATTTATAATCTATAAAAAATGCAGCGTACTTATTGCCTAACGTTAGCTCGCTAAAAACTATGTCGGTTACCTTTGTTCGTCTAAATTTTATCATAACCGATTGAATAAATGAGATAACTGATATAAAAGTCTAACAATGTATCTACTCAGTATAGAGGAGTGACTGAAAGATTACGTTCACACCACCAGATGGCGAGTCGAGTTGAATGAGTCGTTAACGAGACCGCTCTCTTACCGCTACCGCTTGCTTTTATAGCTTTAGAAAATATTATATTCTAGATACGTGATAGTGACATGTACCACATATTTCAATTATATCAATAATAATAGGTTATTCATTAAATTTATGTAAGTACCATGTAAGTACCTTTTGTGCCAAAAGAAATGAATGTGACATTTGAATTTTGTTTTCTGTTTTTTTTTTCATTGTTTTTGTAATATTAAATATTTCAGGAAAGTTTCGGTATATTTAGCAAAAGCAAATTTGAAAACTATGTATTTACAAAAAATACATAAAACTAGCCTTTTTTATTTCATCATAGTACTACATTCATAGAATATTTAATTATTACAAAAACCTAAACTTTTGTTTGTTGGTTTGTGGTTGCAGATGATTAGGCGGCCTGACATTAGATGGATTGCGTATCTGTTTAATATATCTTTTATATGAAAAATGTTAAAATTATGTAGTGAATGAATGAATGGTTGCATTTACACAACCAGATGGCTCGTCCACGATGCGTTAACGAGACCACTCTGTTAGCTCCCCTGCCTTAATGGCTATGGAAAACATTATAGGAATGTGCTAACGTTTTAAAAAATCGATTTTTCTTTATTGACAATAAATCAATAAAAAATCGATTGTTATAGAAATAATCTATTTTTCAACTTAATTTTCAATTGGACGGTAAAAGAAGGTTGTCAATAGTCTCGAAATTTGCTCTCGAATTAAGATAGCCACGTTGCCGACCACTCAATTAAAAAACTCAATATGTCCAAAAATTTAATAATCGATTTATTAAACATCCACTATTATAAAAATCGATAATTTTTATATCATTTCATCTATTTTGTGTGACGTAATATATCGTCAACACATTCACATCCCCTAAATGTACTACGAATGGAACTGAATCTGACGTATTGCGATCAGATAGCGGTTGTAACATGTCATTCGTGCTGTGATTGTGACGTCACTGCACGTCACTGATAAGCCCGTGATGCGCTATGACGTCATGATAGGGATGAATAAAAATTCAGGGGAAAATAGGATTAAATAATAATTTTTGGCCCTTTTTGATGTAGAACAGCATGATATTTATGGAATACGTTATATTGCGGCACTCAATGGATAATTCTTCATGTGGGAAGTTACTTAGACTTTCGTCAAATACTAAGGTAATAAGCATTGAAAATCTGTAACAAGATGATATATTGCCGTTTGGAAAAAAATTCAAATTAAAAAAATCTCAAAAGCTTTTGACGTTAACAAAAATGCAAATTAAAATCTCAAAGTTGTTTGAAGATTGAACATCGTGTAATGATTTCGCATTTGACCCAAGGCCAACGGGATAAAAATAGCCAACAATGATGTTGTAGGTTCAAATAACAGTTAAACTGTCATTTCTGTGCAACGAAAACCACCAAAGATCGTTGTCAGCACCAGCCTAACCGATAAAGCGTACTAGTATGTATACGGTGCTGGTGAGCCAATGGACCGTCCCGTTTGACCGGCGACACCAGTGATTTGTGGTCACTGAAAGCAGTAACCTCTGTGTGTGACGTGCCAATTGTCTTCGTCTTGGCGACGGTGCAAGGTATAAGCGGGGAGCGGGTTTGGTTCGTTAATCGAGATGTTAAGAGTTTAATCGGGTTTAGTTTTAAGTTAGGTGCTGTATACTAAAAGGTTAAGTTAGTGTTAAGTATTATACGGAATATAGTATGAAAACTTATTACCGTGAGAAAATACGATTTGTAGTCTATAATTAGCGCGGTAAAAAACAGTATAGAAATAATTTTCTTTCTCTCTTATGCCAATTATTTTTAGGAAAAAAAAAATTTCTTTAATGCTAGGAAGAACAGTCTAATGGAGATTCATAAAACATTACATCTGATTGTCAAAAGTCAACGTGTCATTATCAACATTTGTCCTTTTTAACAGACATCAAAAAATGAGATTTACTATTTGACCACTATGGATTTGTGTACGTAATTATAGTTACAAAGTACTATATAACTTCGGTTACACACCACCCCTAGTTCCTATCAAAGATAACAAAGACGTCAGATTTAACATACAACTTAACAAAATGATACAAAACTCGCTCGCTGATCGCTTCAAACTTGCACCAAGACGCTGCACTGTCACGTGCACCGGCCTGTGTAAACTCTCCTTATGTCAGCCTTACGTTGTCAAATTAATTTACATAATTCACCGTTCCAACTGACTCGAATAAGCGACAGATACAACGCTGTTCCTGTTAGTGGCCGTTTAGTTTGATAGCTTTTGGACAAGAGAAATGCTATTAGGTTTAAGGTTAGAAATTGTTATTTGTATTAACGGTACAGTAAAGGTAATTTTCTAAAGAGATTCTTATACATATATTGAAGTAGGTCAATAAATTTATTTAATGACACTACGAAATGAATACTTATGTGATTTATTATGTTTTCAATAATTTCATTTTCAGTCCTCCAATTTACATTAAATTGTGTTCCTTTTTGAGATTCATTTTTCTGCTTTGGTAATTTTTACAGATTAAATACGTTACATTGGATGTTTTATTTTTTTTTGTTTTATAACATAAGTATGTATAAAAAATTTGTTCAATTAACTGTTCTTAATTGTGTTTATCTAATTGCTTTGATGTACGTTCAATAGAACAACAGTAATAATTAAAATAGCGATTAAAACACCGTTTTCTTATTAATTGGGCCGCGCTACACACTGGGAGAGTATATCGAAAAACAAAGCGTAGTCCGCACGTTCGCCGTACTTTTTATATCCGCTGTCCAGTCTGACGTTTACATCCGTCGGCACTAACTTCTGTAACGTTCTCCAGCAAGTATACTACACTACGCCTATATTGGGTTGCTATGTAATATTTTTGCAGATGTCCTTTTTAAAGCCCGAGTTATATTTTCGAAGGACTTTTTAATGGCCGGCTTATATTTTCATATTATATGTAGAAAGTAGGTAGTACGGGTTAAATGATGTTGTATTTCGACGAAATGAAGATACGTGCTTTAATTCTAGGAGTCGGTTGCGATATAAGGAAAATTAAATATTATTCTAAGTACAACCCATAGAATTAGTATTTATGTGACGTGCTTAACCTTTGAAAGTGCGTGTTGATTGAAGTGTGACGGTGAAAGGCGGAGTTAAAGTAATCTATTATATTGAAATGTATATTTTACTTATAAATTGAAAACGCAAATAAGTATAGTACCTACATAATATTTTAAGATCAATGTTACTATGCCAAATCTGAAACAAAATAATAAGGGTTTTAACAAATGGGCGTTTAAAAAAATATGTATTTTTAATTCTACATATTAAATAGATAAACCCAAATTTAGCAGGGCGCTATTCTTTTGTTTTAATGGAAGGGTGTGTATGCCAGTTTATGTACACATCACACAAGAGACGACCGTCTTAGTCCTTAATAGTGGTAAAGGGTCTGTGATGGATATTACACGTAGAATTTCTGGTCTATAAGGAGTTGGTTACATATGCCCAAGAGTGTCAGTGATCACTTACCATCAGATGGACTGCATGCACGTAAGCTACTTTAATCTTATAAGATATATGTATGTATATAGATACCGTTAAATTCCGCTACTTTCCGTAGAGGCAATAGTGTTCCGCGTCCCTGAAAGATAAAGATAGATTGTGTTTCTATTAATATTACATTGCAAGTTATTAAACAATACCAATCCGTAAAAACTTTAAAATCATTTAAGAAAAAATAATTCAAAATTTTGTACACCCAGTAGCTACTAATAATATGATAGAGTACAGTCTTAAAATTTCTTAGATAGTCGTACTGTCATGGTTAATGACAAAATAGCATTATGGTATGATATTCTTACGAGTAATAAGGATCCACTTTGTTCTGCATCATCAGAGAGAGCGCAGTTTTGGAAGTTCGTTTTCTCGGAATCTCTAGATATAGAGCTTCCTTGTTCATCATGTGATCTGAAAAATGAACGTTTTCTTGTAAATATTATTGTTATTTTGTTGTATGTTACTTTTTTAATATTAATGTAGCAAAGAAGTGTAGTTCCCGTGATGGTAAGTGGCTACTTAATCCCATAAACATCTGTAACGAACGCCAGATACCTACCTCAGATCGATCACGAAGGCTTTCCCTCTCCTTAAGATTAACACGGCCACCTAAGGGCTAAGTTGGAACGCTTCGGAAAAGTATATATTATGTATAAAAAAATAAGTAATAACGCTCTTATACTAAACTCCTACACTAGTACTTCTGATCGAGGGTGCCATACACACACAAACACTCAGACCCAGATCTGTAATGTAAACTCTTAATTCAGATATCTGTCTAGCCTAAATCCGAAAACTGATATGGTGGCTACCGTCTACACCTGTATTGTTTGAATTAAGGTTTTGACTTTCGGAATTGAGAAACAATACAACAAATATTGAACCGTTAATCAAGTAGTCGGTATACAACCCTCCACGTATTAACTAGCCTCATTTTTTATTACTGAAAATTAATGAGCATCTTAAAACCTTTTGACTGTAAACAATTTCAAACAAGGTTCTTATTATAATAAGATACTAACTTTTGAATATATTTTCATTTCTCTTTTTATACTCTTGCTCGAATACCGGCATTAACCCAGGATATAGCTGCATTGGTTGCCGGTAGAAATCTGAAAACAAATTAACTTAAACTGTTTTTCTTTTAAAACTTTTTTCCCATAAACAATAAATAATAGACATAGAAAATATTTTAACACGAATACCTCCACTGCATGCATGCATTCGTTCGTAGCGTTAAAAATGTTCGTAGCATTGTTTATAATAACAGCATATAGTACATACGTAGTACTTAGTAGGAAGGCTTCATACGCTTTTTCGCTATAAAGTTAAGTACACTATATCCATGTAAAGTTATATAACGTTCTCTAATAATAATAATTAGTATATAATAATAAATAGAATAATTATTTAGTATGAATTTGAGTTTAAAGGTCGCAGGTTTAGACACGAGATTCTTGGGAATCATTTCCATCTTGTTTTCTCACGACAATCCTCGCTCAGATGCTCATATTTTGTAGGGGACGAGAGAATTAAGAGAAACAGAAATTTATCGAAATTTAAAATATTATATAAGTAGTATTATTCTTCACAGGGGTAACAAATATCTCGTTTCTATCCTTATTATATGTCAAAAACCTATATTAACAAAATGTCGGTCTAACTAATGGTCTTCAGGACCTAGAAACTTAGACACCTAGACGGTAGAGAAAATTCTCTCTAACACTACGAAGTTACGGCTGAAGCCGTAAATAATTGAATCAAGTCTTGATACGAAGCTTAACTAGATGCGAATTGCAAACTTGCTTACCAACTTTGATATCCCTTCACACTAATCTAATGAAACCATCCGCTTCACATGATTTGCTAACTTTGTACTGTTTCCTGTTAAAGTTCGACCATGGCCCAAAATCCATCCTTTTTGATATGGAAGTGATAAATTAGGCTATTAAGTAATCGACTTCTATAACGATCTATACGTGTAACTAGTTTTATTACTATATCTTTAGTATAAGTAGTGTGGTAAGGTAGATATACTATTCACACGCAGCGTAGTCCTCAGGGATAACGGCGCAGTTGTAACCGACCTCAGGTAGGAATCTAATCTTATCTAGGGTTGATTACAGATGTCAGTGGGGGCGTAGCCACACCATCTATGGCCTGCACGCTCGTCTCCTACTCCTATATTATAAAAAAAATGTGAGCCGTCACGGGACGCCTGGCAAATGTGAAACATCAACATTATTTTGTAAAAGTAATATGCAGAAAAGAACATATTGCGCATGGCGACGCGTCGCCACACTACTGCATATAGACTGTTTATATATATACCATCGTATAGCGTGGCGACGCGTCGCCACGGCATGCGTCGCCACGCCAGAAATCGGGTTTACGTGC
>DWIJ01000280.1:0-12345 GCA_018248315.1 Chioides albofasciatus
AAGGTGTCCTAATTATCGTTACATCTTACGAGGTATAAATACTTTAATTGATATGATCCAAGATACTAAATTTTTGGAACACAGTGATTGTTTTTAATTTTCGGTATTGACCATTTTGGGGAAACCGATGTGACTACCGGTTATCCGATCCTTCTCATTCTGAGAGGAGACCCGTGCCCAGCAGTGGGACATTAATGGGTTGATGACGATGTGACTAATACATCCTTTAAGAAGGATAATAAGACAATGCTTGAATTTCACCCACACAATAAATTCTGTAATAAAACGGGAATTTTTTGAATTTAACAACATTCACGCCAAGCCATTGTCATCCACAATCTTAACATTCTCGCATTAAACACAAACGCGTGTGATTCAAGCAACAAAACCGTCTTCCCGTTCAATGAATGTACGACAAATGTCTCGCACATACACAACGTTTGCAACAAAGCCGTTCTGAGACCAATCCCTTCAGAGCATCGCTGTTCCGAGATGAGAACGGTGTCTCACGAGGACGCTTTGTGGTCAGAAGTCGCGAGGCCTACAACTGAAACGCACGAAAGTTTAGATCACTAAAGGATATGGGACACACGGTGACGAAGAATGGAAAACTTGATTGCAGAGAACGTAGAAAGATTATTGAAAGTGTTAAAGAAATACCTATAAAGCCCATAGAGACATTTTGCAATCTTACTTCACAAACCTCACCTGAATGTTTTTTACATATTACAATATGCTGTGCTTTATTTTATGCTTCCCCCTTCAGTTTATAAACGCAAATCGACACGAAACGTTGTCCTATGTTACAGCCTTAATTTTTTTTATCATAAAAAAATAGCAGATGAGCATGCTGCCCATCTGATGGTAAGTGACTACTGGCGTCAATGGACATCTATAACCGACCACAGATAAGATTACATTCCTACCTAAGGTCGGCCACACACAGCTGTTACTGGAGGAGCAAGCTGGAATCCCTCGGAAAAGTGCGTCTCCCTTTATTACCACTGGCTCGCTGAACTTCTCGGTCACGTGTGTTCCACATAAGAAGCACGTACAGTTTGAGATGCGATGATTTATTGATTCCCAACGAGCCCGCCTTGGGACTGCTCCAAGGAGAAGGCGATTAGATCCGGAGCCGTTTTAATTATGATCCAACTAATTGTGTTTGGGAATACATATCATGTAGTTGTAAGGCTAAGGCGCTGGCAGAGGGTATTTGGCGAAACCCTCTTGTTAAATCAATTGTTAAGACGGTAATATATCTTGCAAGTTTCGCCGTATATATTAGCGAGAACATATATGTCGTGATAAGGCGCTGCTATAGGATCGAATCTATATGAGTAAATTCTACGTGTTTCATACCCTATTCTGCCTTTCATTGTTATCACCAATCTTTTTCTCCAGGCAAAATGCTGCCTCCATGTCAGCTAAGTAGTCTGGACAATTAAATAAATTTCACATATTTTTAAGAATATTAACCTCCTCTAGTATTTTTCATATTAGCAAGGTTTTATCATGACATCGCATTGACTAAACTGGTTTGAAGAGTGCTTCAGGATCGAATCCCGGATAAGCCAAATAAAGATTTTAGGTGTCTTTTCTTAGTCTGGGAAATGTTCGTCTCTATATGAGTACATGGCATCTACAGCACTAAATCGTAGTTGCTACTAGACATTCGTAGTACAAGCGTCATGCAACTACATTATCATAGCTATTCGTATGTCAAAAAAGTTGTAATTACACCGGCAGACCGCTCCACCAACCTCACGAGTCAATGATTTAATAATCCCGATTAAGTCCTTACATCGGGTGTAATATCGAACAAGCACGTCACGAAATGCGCTCTAACGCACTTGTAGCATGTAATGAGGCACTGCGTAGGGGCGCGACATTTGGCGCAAACTTGTTATAATTTGCCCGGTAAAAAGTTTGTGAAAAGGAATAGTAACCGTAGCGAAATAACCGATACTTTTGTATGTGTGTTTCTAATTGATTTGATAGAAGTTTGGTCATATTCTCTTCTGCCTCTGAGAGAGATGTAGCATGTTCACTGCGCTAGTCAAGTGCGGATTGGTAGACTTCACACACCTTCGAGTACTTTAATTAGAATTCTCATAGTTTAAGGGACAGATGTCAAAATATACTTGTATAATACATATTTGTATTATATTTGTATCATAATGTATTTGTACGAGTATAATGACTCTTTTCAACAGCCATTTGCAAACTCCGGCCATTAGGTT
This sequence comes from Chioides albofasciatus, assembly GCA_018248315.1. Classification (NCBI taxonomy): domain Eukaryota; kingdom Metazoa; phylum Arthropoda; class Insecta; order Lepidoptera; family Hesperiidae; genus Chioides; species Chioides albofasciatus. The sequence continues at coordinate 2,244 of DWIJ01000280.1, forward strand.
TTTTAAAATGATTGCTATGTAATTACATGAACGCGATTTAATTAAATCTCTATAAATGCGTTTTTTTTAAGTTTTATTATTAGCATTTGACTCTATGTGTTTATGAATTCTTGTATATCGAATCATGTCGAGTACCATGGTTTTTTGTTTATGTGTAAAAGTAATAAATATTGTGAATGAGTTTTTTTTTTCGAACAAAAATAATGTTTACATTGATTTTTCTACACTTATTGCTATGGCATCTCGCAAGGCACAGCATTAGGCCCGATCGGCTGCAAGCATCCTTTGACCATTCGAAGCGTGAAACGTGTCTGCTCGAAAACGGATCATCGACATCAAACACGTTCGCAGCGAGGTTTATCAACACCGCAGCACTCATCGCGATGTAGCAACTCAAAGCAATTAATATTTTAATTGGGCATTCGTTGTTACAGCTGATACTGCTCGATAAGTTCCGTGTCGCTAATATCGTCCCCCTCGCGTCTCGAGTGCCTGTTTGATGTGGCTGTTTAGGCGCTTTTTGCACTTTGCGCCGTATTAAGTGCTTCTGTGTGTGAAAGAACGCAGTTTTAATGGCTGTTTCGTTAAAACGCTCTTTTGATTGGCCAATTATAAGTTGCTTTATTTCGCGCACACTTTATACGCGTGTTTTATGTATCTGATCTCGATAGGTCATGTGTCTTTTTGGCTTATTTTTAAATTGTGTCTCACTACTGGGCATAGGTCTCTCCTCACAACTACTGGAAAGCTATAGCATAAAACTAACTTAACATATACTCAAAGTAATATTATGAGCATTTATATAAGATTATTATTTAGTGTTGCTGAGTATTATGAACCACTCATATAAAGGTATTAATTATGAAAATCACATGCGATTAGCGATTACTTTAAATATCGTATAAGTAGGGCTTACATATTTCCAAAGAATAACTCAACGATCAATTTTTCTCTTGTTCAAAGAAGAGTGATCCCCGAGTAATCTAATCTTGGTACTTTCCGAAAATCCGCTCAAGCCTTCCCCCGCATTTTTATACAAACAGAAAGTCCAATTAAGGTGGTGCACAAGTCAACCGCGTTCGAATATGACTAACAAAGGAAATCGTTAAGCAAATATATCGGCGGTGTGCCCCTCGCGGCACTAAATATTAAGTGTTAATAATGTCGCCGACACCCCTTGCGCTCGAGATCAAAAATTCAACGGTTCGTACTACCACCGACGCTGAAGGGATGCCACGATTTTGGAACTCGTTACCCATTCATCGGATATCGGGCGTTGATAACTTTGAGCTTGAGTTTCAGTTGGTTGGTATAGGTAGGTATCGTTGGAGTCTCCAGGGCTCCATAATGTAAATTTTAATTTATTGCAGTTATGCTTTTTGATGGCGTACGGACTGAAACGTGGATTGTACCTTCCCATTTGTCATTGTTGTTGTATTTGTAGAAAATTTTGGAAGTAGCAATAAATGGCCTTTACTCCTTAAAGATTACATTAAATCAATATTAAAAACTACGATTTGCATCGCTTTAAGGGCTTAACATTATCGGAATGGAATCTTCAGAGTCTATCTACACTATCTTGTCAGTCTTTCTTTATTTTGCTTCAGTTCCTTCCATTAGGTATATTGAGGGTCTATATGTAATGGTATGTGCTAAAATAATTTTATCTTCATTATTATATTTAATTTTTTTATTAAAAAAATTCTCAACAAGACTGGATCAACCAAATAGTAATTTAATACTGTGAATGTAGCTTCCGTACCCGATTAAGATAAAAAGTAACTTCAGTATTAAAATACTTTAAAAAACTCAACCCCTCTATTTGGTAAAGAAAGAAATGATTCGTTTCACCCCTTCAACGGTGGTTCCGACAATTTTCGAACTCGTTAACCATTCATCGGGTATCGGGTGATAATAAATTAACTTCTCGAGTTTGAGGTGACTTTGGCAAAGTTTAAGGTCGGATTATTGGCTTTAATTTGTTTGCTTATGCCCTTTTTGGGTGGCGGTTATTAGAAATATCAATAGTGTTTGATATGAATGAACCTTTGGTGTTAGATAAATGATATTTTTTGGGGGTATTGTGACTAATATTCTTGCAATGCTTCTTAAAAGTAGATAGCATTGTAGCGCTGTTGTGTTACGTTTCCAAGACTGGTGGCATACTTATGTGAGGCGTTATTTAGTCTTCAGTGACCAATGACGCTATGAACAATTTGTTTCTTTTTTCTTCGTATTATTTATGGAATAGTTAAACTTACTAAACATTCAGCACGATCTTCTCCAAGATGTGGTATATGTACAACTGGATTATTTAAATTACCTATATTCCGCATAGAGACGTCTTTGTAATCATTCCATTTAACGTTAGGTAGTAGACTTACTTCGTTGTTTTCATTACCGCTAAATACTTCAACCGTACAACTAATATTCTCGCTGTTGTGTTTTGGTTTTGAAGTGTCATAAGGAGGACTCACGAAGTGTTTTAACTACGTTCTTTCTCAGATTCTGACTATGCTATTACATAAACATAAGAGTACTTTCCAAAACAAACGCTTCATTTTCATTTTCCAATTAGCAAAACTTTAATATCAAAAGTCATACACAAAAAGTATATCCAATGATGTACACGTCTCCGTCATAATTATCTCTGTATTGTACTCTGTGTGCTCAGTGGATCGTCAAAAACATTACCGTTTGGTAATCTAGAATATCATGCGAACTCCATATTTTATCCTGCGATACCATGTCTGTGCATTGCAGACTTGTGTGGCTGCTAAACTAGCGGGCTTTGGTCCTTAGCTGGCTATAGCAGTGTAACTATTTAGATACAATTTAAAACTTTATTTAAAAAATATTTTGAGGTACACAAAGTGTGTTTTTTTAAACATTTCGGTAGAACGATACTGTCCAATGTTTTGCCAAGTTTTGCAAAGTTCGAAAATTTGACATTGTTATGTTGCATAGATGGAAATTATCAAATTTTAATATCTGTAGGTAAAAATTGGATACATTGATTATTAAATAAGGGCGTTAAAATTGAACGTATAAATAAATGTCCTTCCAATGTTGCAACTCAATTATAATTCTAGTAACAAAATATTTTTATCTAATTACATCATTATTAAACGCTGCTGTGTCCTTATGTAAAGGATGTGACACGACCATACAAAGTGTATAAAATTTAATCTTCGGATAAGGAACGTATTTGTAGTTTTACCTCGGGTAATCCACTGTTTGAGTTCTTAAGTTAATGACAGATATTCATGGGCGGTAGTACTAAAAAAAATCACTTGTTTTAACGGTGAAAAAAAGTAATACGGATTTATAAAAAAAAATCTCAAAGGTATCAGTGGGACAGTAATATGTTGTTGATGTACTTAATGTGGACAACACGCTCGTTGCGCTCTCCGTAAAAAAAAATATGCCATCACCCGCGTTTCTCGTAGCCACACTGTGGAGCGCGTCTGCCGCACTCGCGACTGTCTGCTCGCCCGCGGCGACGTTTCAAGAGCGCGCACAGTTGAAAAATTAATATATAACAAGTTTTATATGAGTTACGTCTGTGTGTGTGCCGTGTAATGCGGATTGCGCGATTTTGAACCGATCCCGACTCATTTATTCGGCTGTCTGCTAATTGGAACTTGATGAATGGGTTTTGGAATGTTGTGTGATTTGTTGTTGATGTTAAGTCTTCGGTATGGCAATGTTTAATAGATAATGTAATGTTTTTGGTTTCTACAGCGTTTTGATGCGCCACTGCTGGCCATGGGTGTGTATGACGTTTCAATTTGGATGAATGGAGATTATATGGTGATATTATCACTGGTTCTATTCATATAGTGTAGTAATAATGAGTACAGTTTAGATACGCAGTACAGTTTAGATACGTTTAGATACGCATTAACCGATCAATTTGGAAATATGAAATCATCATTCCATTTATTATTAAGCAACCGAAGTAACCGATTCCTAAGTTAGCGTCAGGCAAATTAAGTATTATTTAGTATAGCATTCAACAGCTCGCGTAAGACTAAGAAAATGTAACCAGAATTTCAATTATCAAGAGTCCACGCGAAGCCATACAGAACAGTCTCCTTAATCTTCCCAGGGTCTCGGGTTCATTCAAGGATAACTATTAGCTCCCCATAAATTGCCCGCGGCGACCGATACCGTGTTATCGGGCTGTTAATGGCAATATCGGGCCAGTAATTGTGTTTCGGGACTGTTAACGATTCATCTACTATAGACTTAATTTGGCAGGGACCGTGTATTTGAGATTCTATACATATGCTGTCTTATAAGGTAATTGCAGAATCATAATATGAGTCTCGATGTTGACGCAAGAAAATTAAGCATTTTTGGAATAATACTAGCCTATGTCACTCTTAAAATGCTATGTTTCGTATGAAAGTTTCTACAAAATCGGTTTGTACTTTTGGACATCAATAATCCACAGGCAGAAAAGCTTAAACTCTGTTTTTGTCAAAGTATCGTAGTAATTACATATTAGTTCTCAATGTCAAATAACCACCTTAACTTTCCCACCATCTTGAGTATATCAACTGCTCAAGATGATGAGAGATCTGCATTCAAAAAGCACTCGGCTGGTGAGCTGGTTACAAGCTTGCGTTTAATAGGTAAAAAGTAAAAAATGATTATGATTTACCTGTAATCTAATAATATGTAAATGAGATTAATAAAATTTTTGTCAATAGATGTATAGTCTTAAAAATCGTTTAGAATAATTGACGAACTCTTTGCCGCAACAAAACTAGTTAAATTCTATATTACATTTACCTTACCTTAGTATCTGTAGGATCTCTTATTAAACTCTCTATACGAGGAAAAATCAATTTGGATTAATATAACTTAACAAAACTTAGTAATACAATCATAACAGTTTAAAATAACAGTTTCAGAATTCCGATTACATTTCAATCAATTTGTTCCTCCTTGTAATTTAACTTCACGCCTACAAATCGCTAAATGTGAATAATATAGAACATTAGTAACCGACGTTTGTACGTTTCAACTTTTTACGAGTAACCATCAAACGCCCGAACAATACGAACGGACCGACCCATTCAATATAGAGCATAGTTGGACGTACCCTTAAAACCCTTATCCAAACTCATCGCCATCCGTGACCAATAAACTTGAAACAGAATTTAATTCACACCACGCAAACGTACACAAATACATACATATTTTCGTCGAAATAATACGACAGTAGTAATTGAATCGGCCTCGGGCGAACTCGGGGTATGTCGTTAACGTTCCTGAGGGTTCTTGCTATAGCTCCTACCCTAGATATGCACTAGAATGCTCCTACAAAACAAACCGAGGAAGACAGGGAGATGTGCAAGACGATACGTGCGAAAGGAACGGTGATAACAGAAAGTGTTTATAATAAACAAAGGATGGAGTCTTATTGGTACTGCCGCTTTAATAGACTATTGGAGACCCGTCGGCAGAATTTCACCTTTGGAAGACGCAAATTGCTGGGGTCGAGCCGTGCCAATGTTTAGTCGGTGGCGATTTCGCTCTGAGCGCATTAAGATGTCCTTTGATGTTTTGCGGTCCGAACGTTGGGTTTGACCGGTTAATTAAATGTAGATCCTATCTATAGACGTGTGCCTCGATCGTTTTGTGGGATTAAACGCTAATATTACGTACTGTTTGTGACGTGTTGTTTCTTTGAGTAAATTGCGTTGCGAGATCCTATGCAAAAGTGAATAAATATTAAGGTTACTAATTGAAGCTAATACATACAGCGAACAACATTTATTAATATATTTTAAAGGAAAAATAGGCTAAACACAAATGTAGGCGGAAAGTAATATGAAAATGATGATATAAGAACATGATAATAATTAGCAGAATCATGAAACATACAGTACACGACGTAAGACAAAGTAAAAGTAAAAAATACATAAGAGTTAATAACGTAGAAGTTAAATAATAATTTGGAATTACAGAATAATAAACCATAAAAGGCGTAATCAAAAATTGAAACATCAAAATAAAATTCTTAGCCCGGTGTACATGCTGTAGTTAGCTACATAAAATTGATAATGTTTGATGTACGTAATATTTATCCCCATCAGAATATTCGAACATATTCATTTCTTCAACGTTTCAATGAAGTTCCCATCATTTTTCTCCTTTACAATACCCGTCATATGATGCAGAAAATATGTTCACAAGATGAAAAATAGCAGCAATATCAATAATCCACCCAACACCTAACAGAGTTTTGACGTGGAGAAATAATGGGCAAATCGTCGGCAAGAAGGCCCCGTCGAACGATTGTCGACGATTGAGCGATGGTGGTGCCAAAAGCCCATCGGGTCGACGTCAGATCCATCATAGTAGCTATTTCGTAATCCCGACACCGTTTAACCAAGACCTAACACCCCCTTCCCAACTCAGCAAACTTGGATCTTTGCGGGGATGTGATACGGAATGGGGCGGTTCAAGCGAAACTGGTCGTGTTGCACTGCAAATTATTTTCAGTACTAGTCCAACCTGACGTTTCGATCTGTTTCCAGATGGATTAATTTGATTAGAGACCAACAGATGTTTCGAAGCAACGTTGGACGTGGGAAATTTGTTTAGGCTATGCTAGAGGAGTTTATTAAATGATGGAGAATAGTTATACGGTTTTGGTGTATGTATTTGCTATTTAATCGTGTTAGAGTTAGAAAAGTATTTGTGAGCTTTATACAAGACGTGTAATATATGGTATTTTTTATCGTTACCGTTCTTCTTTTCGTTACATTTCTTTGTTTTAAAGTCGTATTGTATGTTAAACGACAAAAAAGTCAATTAAGGTTTTTTTTAATAATGTAGAAGTAAAGGTAACCTTGCAGATGACCTGATGACAAGCGACTACTGCCTCATACCATCAAACATTTGTAATTAAGCTCAGATAACATATGATTCGACCTGAACTTACCTGAGGTCGTTCGCAGGTACATTGCCTTACCTGAGGACTACGCAGCATAGCCTAGCACAAGTAGTGTCTTATTATATCTTTACGATGAAACGAGAACACAGCAGCCCTTAACACTGCTGTTATACAGCAGAAAAGTAGGAAAGGCGTGGTGCTTCTAAATTCTTCTGAATTCTGAACCACAAGGAGTTCTACCACTTTCAGTTCCACCTTCACACAATTAATCCAAGTGAGTCAACCAAAATCAGAAGCGTACAATGGATCCGTTCGAGAATTCGCAAACAACAATGTAATCCCATTAAAATCAAATCCGGGAACATTGAATAGTTGTACAATTCCCAAGGTGGGCTCGTTGGGTGCAGTGCAATCAAACGCATCGCGCGGTCTGCCAGCCGAATTGAGATGCTCGCCATAGACCAATAATTGTAGTATTAACTCCGGACGTTTCATATTGCGCAGAATAGTTTCATAAAATTAAATACTGTCATGCAAAAGATTTTTTAATGATTTCATGGTGTTTATATACCTTGGAAATTGGTAAGTACCTATTAGTATATCGAGAATAAGTTTATTAGAATTCGTAACACGACATAAATATAATGGTATGCTGCAAATAAAGTAGACATCGGTATTATGCTAGTTCTAGTCCAATAATTGAAACTTGACCTTTCAATCGGTAGGTCTAAGATTCGAATCTCAACAAACCTCAAACCTTTATACCTCTCAGTTTTTAAAAGTGATGTGCCTTTTGGAATTTAATTTTAACACTTGCGGTACCGATGAAGAAATACATCATGAGGAACACGCCTGAGAGTTTAAAAAAGTTATGTTTATGTTTAGTTACCCATCTGTGGGACGATAATGGTTTGACGACGAGGTAGGTACAATAGAGATGCCACGGCAGTCTAACAACGAAGATTTCGAAATTGAATCTGTATATGAGCTGTAAATAAATAAGTATGCAATTAAATCAATTAATTGCATTCTGAATACGGTCCAGACGGTTTGAAAATTTAACAGTCGCCCAAAGGCACTCGGATTGGACGAATTTAATTATTGTATTCGGAAATGGGCTAGAAAATTGAATGTTAGGGAGTTTCCACACTTCTTCGTTTGCAATCGGTATCAGAACAACGGATAAGCGAGAAGCAATGGGATTATAGTAAAATTAGTATAAGTGACACGCCTATTTCTATGTAATGTAAGCAGTGTTTGAGAATTACTGTTTTGTGACCAAACAGTGTGATACGGACATAATATACGCAAAGCTTACCAATTTAGTTATCAGGAGTATCAAGAGATGGTAGACTTCAGGTAGAAGTTCAATCGTATTTGGGATTAATTAAATAGTCTTCGTACATACCATACCATAGTATATGCTCCGCATCTAAACGACCAACCAAGTCAACTGAGGAGGTTGATTCGATAGTTGATTTGTCCGTCGGACATCTAAAATCATAAGCATTAGAACTGTGTATATTCCATGAGTGATACAAGTATTGGCCTCACTAGGTATATGCCGAATCGAATCCTCTGAATCTCCACTACTGTGATAGCTGCGTCACGCGTTGTCAAGGCATTGCAGCGTTTTGTTTATATTGTATTTGGGCAATATCCAGTAACGATTATGGTTGATTAAATGTGGGTAGTCCCATTGGAGTCCGTTGTGGATGGGACCCCGTAAAACCTAATTGATTTAGGGAAGAATGTGGCTGTGTTCTGGAGCTCCTATAGCATCTGGAGTTAATTTATCATTATTGCTTCAGGAGCTTCCGGAGTTATTAAGAGCTTTCGGGAGTTATTTATGGTTGTCTTTTTTGGTTATTGTGGTCGATCGATATTTGTTTTTAGTTTTGAGATAAGTCACTTGGTAATGGAGAGCTTATTAATGGCGGATTTCATATTACGGTTTTTATATGAATACGACCCCATTTGATTTTATTTCATGTTAAACAAAAGCTTTTGTTTTTATCCATTAGTGAACATAAAGCTAGAGAGCGATCGTCAAAAATCTCATACAAAAACTTTCATACCGCTTCACATTGAAATTTCGGATTGATTGATATAAATTTTAAAACAACTTATAACCAATTGGTAATAAGCTGTGGATGTCACTCTCATTCCATATATCCGGTTCATTATAGTTCAATTTGTTTGGTTGTAACATAGCCGTTCGCATTGAAATTGCTTACTATTAATAAAACAAAGAACACGACACTAAAGTTATTTTAATGATTTTTGTAACACATATTCGTAACACATAGATACAAAAATTATTCAAAATTTCATCCAAATCGTTTAAACTTTCGCAATAAACGTAATATATGTATACGAACGAAAATAGATTGTTAAAACTTATAACATTCGACAACGACACCAAACATTACCAATCTTATTAGAATTATTCGGTATGCAAAGTCCCATTCGAGGATAAACTTTTATTGCGAGCCCTTTGAGTAATAAAACTTTTTTTCTATATCGAAATATGCCCGGTGTCTTGAGGAAGTCGTCACCCCCTCGTTACCCCCGTAGAGGGTAAACAATAAATCACAAACATGCAAATCCCGCTAATAACTTGCACAAAACCGAAAACCATTTCACGGGCGCCGAAGCCGCCTTTGCGTTAAGTGGGCTGTTTAGGCATTACGACGCGGGGACGACACGATTTTGTTTTGAAGAGTATGACGCGACGATAAGCTATGTTGATTTATTGTACTTAGTGATATGCACTTTTACTTAGTGATCTGGAATTTTCAATTTTTGTGGAAGGTTAAAATGTTTACTTAGTTAAATCATTTAAATGACACTTATTATAATTTGTGTCAATATAATTAAGATTTGGTATTAAAGAATATACGTTAGAAGAATGTTACTTGTTAAAAAAAGAATACCGACAACTACTATAGTGTCCGTGTCTTCCGTATAATGATTGTATCATATTATAATACTCTACTCAGGAATGGATATTATACAAAAAAAATCACTTGAAATTTTGTAAACAAGTTTCACAACTTGGACTAACCTGTAGTATCTCGAAAAACTATGATCTACGAGTAATTTTTACAGTAAAAAAATTTTTCAAAAAAAAATAGAACCGACTTCAGTAACACTACAAAGCGAAAAATAATTTAAATATAAGATGGT
>DWIJ01000281.1:0-12344 GCA_018248315.1 Chioides albofasciatus
GAATACATTGCATTATGTTTTATTTATATTTATGTTACAAAACATAAATCTTTATATTTTATTTTATTTAATACTGTTACTGTAAAATCATAGCAGTTAAAGTGTTAAAACAATGGACAATGGAGAGTCATTAGGGATACTTTATTAGAAAGATTATTGCCAAAATATTAAATAATTTTCTTCACTTTGTTCTCTCAATAACGTGTACATTATCTTTGATTGACCACTTGCATGTTCTAAATTTTCGCTCTATCACTCGTGTTCCTTATATTTTTACTCATTTATGTTTTCCTTGTCCTTTTTCTATCACTCATACCACCTCGTCTTCGTTATATCATTTTCGCGTCATTCAACTTATCTTTTGTTCATTGTTCTACTCCATTCATTAGCAAATCCACATTTTTATTACGTTATATGTGATTTTAACTTGTATACTGAAATTGTCTTTGAACTTCACAGTTCCATTGCTATTTCTTTTAATTATTTTAAATTATTCCAAACTCGTAATTCAAATTATGTTTATAGTTAATTTACACACTTTCATAACTAAACATAAAAATATCGCTATTTATGTTATGTGTAAACATAAACCAATAGGCACAGTGGAAGATAAATTTAATAGTCGCATTTGGAAGCCGGCGCCAACGTATTAATTAAGCATTTACTTTGACCGGTCTTTGAGCGAGCGTTCCAACGGTTAGCGTTAACCTCTTGTTAAAAATACAACGACATTAACACTCTATTAATAAAATCCAAAATTAGCACCGACGGATAGCCGAAATAATTTCTTTAATCAAACGACATATCAATCAACGGGAATGGGTTTTCTTTTCCTTGTTACAATACCATGGACAAAGAGTTAAATTAGTCGCGCTCTATGTGGCGATTAGCGCGGTCGTGTTTTGGATAACTGCCCATTTAATCTATACTAATATTATTAAGAGGTAACATTTGATTTTCTGTTTCTTTGTTTGAATTGAATAGGCTCCGAAACTACGGGACCGATTTGAAAAATTATTTTACCATTAGAATCCTACATTATCATTGATGAAAATGTGTAATATGAGAAAAAAATAGGGATTCGCGTGAAAATTTCGATAATGTAATCCAACGGGCAAAGCCGCGGGGTATGCTCGTTTTTAATAGTAATATACAAAATATAAAACGGATGATGGTGCAAAGTATTTTTCAATATAACTATGGAAAATGCTTATAAGTTACATTTTTTGCATGGCCGCCACGGCTCCAGTTATGTTCATAAAATTTATGACACCAGTTAAGGGTAATGGAACGCGAAGCTTGCAAGCATTTCAGTTGGTTTGCTGGAGATTTAAACTCTGGAAAGTTTCACTGAACTAAAATAGTGGCCGTAGTCAACCCATTAGTCCCACTGCTGGACACGGGTTTCCTCTTATAGCGAGAGGGGTGTAGGCTATAGTCCCGTTGGCCAAGTGCGAATTGGTAGACATCTTACATTGACAGCTTCTTTAAAGAACTCTCAAGCGTGTAGATTTTTTCACGATTATTTTCTTATCTGGTATAGTAAGTTATAATTTCCAATACGCACATAAATTTGAAATATTTAATGTGCGTACATGGGAGTTGAACCTCAGAATTTCCATTGGCTGAACATGATTCATGTTTCATGTTACTGTTAAATAAATAATAGTAGCGTAATTTACAAAGTACTAAAAGTAATTATCAGTTCTGTAACAATAGTCCACCTCTTGCCAACCCAAGTAGAGGCTTGATAAATTTATTAGAGTACTCCAAATTATCCAACTACTGAAGTTGTGTACTGGAATCTCAGGGAAACAGAATTCGTGTTCTATTTGGATACTTCACTGTTGTATTTACTTAGTTTCTTGCCTTCACAACGAAACAAGAATACAGCTGGCTTTCCTTTTGATTGTTTATATCTCGGTACTACCTTCAATTGTACAAGACTACTTTGAAAAATTGTATTTGAAAAGACCATTTTGAAAAACTGTATTTGAAATAACAAATTGAATTAACCATTATTTGGATATGTAAACCATTTATAACTCACAAATGCCCAGGCCGATTTTCATTACAAAACATTTGAGAATTAAATATGTTAATATAAAAATGTTATATCATTCAACTTTTAACTTAACGAAACATTTATTAATAGAGCGGTATGAATTTAGCGAGTTAACGGTTCGTGCAAATATAGATAACTTAGCAAATAACATTATTTATTTCAATGAAAAATTATCATTTCTTAACTTATTTAGTGGATCCATAAGTAGGCAATAGTGTTCTACTCAAAGAGGGTGTTAATCTGTATCTGCGTCAATTTAATTAATTCAATTATTCGACAGATTAGGCTTCATCTAAGCCGAGACCTAAGTCTTCAATCAGAAATTTGAAATGCTCGGGTTTAGCGAAAACATTTTTCATGAATCGCTTCTATTGAAGCCTTTGCTTTTACGAGTAACTGGGGTCGCCATTTAGTTAGAAGGTCGAATTAGATTAAATCTATAAACATCCAGCGATAATATATCGTTCCGCAATTCATCCGTTGAAAGAATTTAGGTCAGTGAAAAATGATAAAAAAAATTAATCCGAGCCTTGCATTAGGCGAATTGGACGAAAATATTCCCCTTTCCGAAATCCCGCACAAGCCATTAATCGTTTTGATGTCACAGTATGGGACATTTAGTGTGACCCTTTTTAGGCGGCGACCTTCCCTGTTCATGTCCCTAATATCTAAATGCTGAACGCCGAAAACCGAATCACGGCATCGAACGGCTCCAAATCCAAATGTCAGCTAATTGCGACCTGTTAATTGTGGACGATTGTACAAATGATGGTTTAGGACGAACACGTTACAATTATTTAGGGCATATCACTTACACAAAGCGTCTGCTCGCATGAATATAATTGAGTACATTATCATGTAAATACGACTAGGGTTGACTGCAATTCATTTATCAAAGTTGGTTATTGGTTATCGTCACCGCAATAATGTCGCACAGCTGGGCAAGGGTCTGGTCTAAGAGTGTGAGAGACAAAACCCTCAACGGTGGGCAAGTACGGAATGGTAGACTTCATATGCCGCTGAGTTTCCTTAACATGTTTAATTAATTAACACAAATGATGATTATTTTTAGGAGGCACAAAGTTTTAAAAAATCACACGTTTTCTGAGTTCGAAACTTGTACTCTCGATGAAAAACACTGGTGTTTCCTAGGATCCCTTTGAACTTTCTACAGTGTTGTTTAAATTCTGAGAGATGGTATGGGGTAATAGTCGATTCGTCTATTGAAAGTTTTCCAACCACGCTTCTGACAATATTACAAATGATAACAATCGGAATATACTGCTTAACGAGCCCTACGGAGCGCGGGAACGTTCATGAAAATTTGTCACTTGCGGTCACCGATCTGTGAATCGACCGCGCTCGATCTTGCTTAACTTGACGTATCGTTTGTGATATGCCGGATCGGAGCTTTGATCCCCTGAATGTCAGGTTATGTTTGATGTAGAGCTAATAACGTTTTTATAAGTAACTAGACCGTGGAATTCTCGAAATTAATTAAATGGGCAAAAACAGCAATTATCAGTACCTCTTACTCTTCTGTTTGTCAATCAATTTCTTTGTTCTGGTAGTTTTGACGAACTTAAGTGTTATTAAAATTGAAATTTTGACCATTGAGCGAACGCTTTTATAAAAAAACGTATTACCCCATAAAACACAGGGCATAATAGAGTAATATTTTGCCATTAATCGTTTTATATTTACTATTTTCCCAGACGAGAAATTAAATCAATACTTTCTACAAGAAAGAACGTTATGATAACCGCTATATAAATAAGTTTTATAAACTTTGCTCCCTAAAATAATATGATAAAGTTAACAAGGACTTAACCGTAATCCTTATTTAATTGAATCCACCAGAATCACTGCGTAATGATTTCCACGATTAGTCGGTTTATTACGGAGAACTGTATAAATGAACCTTTGGGACCAATGACACTACAATTATTCAGGACACATCGTTTGCACTGTTACGTTGAATTGACGAGATAAATTATTATGTAAATGCTACACTGTGCTGTGGTTACTATCTATTAACACATAGAACACGAAAGTAAATAAGTAAAAAATAAATAAAAAAGTAACATTCGTCACAAGGAGGTTCAGGGTCGTCATTAACCCTTAACCCTCAGAAAGGGGTTTTGGCCATAGTACACGTTGGCAATTTGCAAATTGATGGACTTTTGATAACTTTTGTAAAGAACTCTCAGATATGTAGGTTTTCTCATAATGTTTTCCTTTACAGTTATTGCAAGTGATAATTAATTTATAATACGCACATAACTTTAAAAAATAAGAGGTTTCTGGGGTTGGAATTTCGTACGTCCGGTTTGAGAGACCGATTTTAAACTACTAGATTATCGCTACTTTAAGTCTATTATAAAAATAAATGATAACCATATAGTAGTAGGCGTATAGATATAGAGGAACGAAGGTTTTGTGATCATTCATTGCGAGTTTTTTCTCACGCCCAAGAATGAATTAAGGACAGAGAGATTTAAAATTATTAAGCAAAAAATTAATTAAAAGTTTATGAATAACCCAACAAATTTGAACTTAACACTTATTTTAACAGATCTACGAATTTCAATAATTCAATATTTATTTTAATGAACAAACATAGAGCACAAGGTTTAAACAAACGTGTGATCAACAATCAAATCCCTAATCGTCGAATGTCGTCGAAAACAGAATCTCAGCGGATGGTATGGATCGCTGAATTTGAATGACAGATACTAATTGATATCTGTTCATTGCCGGGACCACAAATTATTTAGGATATTACTCACGCAATTATATGGAAATGACGGTACGTTCATATGTTAATGTATGTAAATGGGGTTGTGATGATATTTGTAAAACAAATTACATGTCACTGATATTGGATATATCTAAACTAGTGACCTAGAAAATGTTCTATACATCATCTAGTTAGCTTTGAGTAAAGGCTTACAGCGTCAAAAAATGTTTGTCTAAGATTACAGAAGCAAGTGAGTTCTACTGGTAAAAGGCCACTGCCGCTCAAGATCATCTGCAACCAATCCCATATTAAAGAGTGTTAATTAAGCCTGATTCCAGATGTCACTCCTGACGAATGAGATGATAGAAAAGACAAGGGAAAGAAATGCAAGAGTTTTCTCACATTACGCATAAATATGAGAAGAAGCGTAGTCCTCTTGTAACCATGCAGTACCTTCTTTTAATAGTAGAATTTTACATTAAAAATCGTTTTATTCTAATCAAGCTTTAAATTAAAAAGAGAATGATAATAACTGAAATATCTTTTGATATAATTGAAATAATTGAAATCGATTTATCTATAAGAACAATTTTTGTGAACTTAATTGTAATACATTTAATATTGTCTTGTGATTGATTTATTATAATTGAAATCCATAGGCAATCCTATGGGTAAGTTCCTCTAATTAGATAGTTTGATCTTCTCTTATTGTTCTACGAACATTGTTCACAAAATTTATGTAATATACACTTATACACTGTATACGCAATTGGTATTAAATGAAGGTGGTAGACCCCTCTGTCGTTCGACTCCGGCGGCCCCACCGCCATACTAATTTCTGCCTAATAACGGCAGTGTTAAGCGCTGCTGTGTTTTGATCTGAAGGGTGTGGTAAGGAGACATGCTTTTTTGAGGCATTTCAGCTTTATCCTCAAGGGTAGCGACGTATCTATGGCCGACCTCAGATCGGAGTTAAATGTTATCTGGGGTTGATTATAAATGTCTATGGGCAGCTTATCGGCTACTACTATGTTACATTATTGTTATGTAAAAAATCATTTGTGTTTAAAATTTTGCCTCAATTTTACTAATTGCGTCATACAGTATAATATATTCTTTGAATTATAGGTATACATTACGTGTTTAGTAAAAAGTTACAAAGTATAAATCAATACCATGTACTTTGATTAAACGTAGGTATTATATGAGTTAACTAGTAGGTAATATGGAAATTGTTAACTTAAACATATGATTTACGTAAGCTAAATAAACCGTGAAAATGTTGTATTTAAACAAAATACGATAAAATATTGAAATAAATGCTGAAGATATTTTAACGCGAATCATTTACTGCTACACGGTACCGTCAGCAATTTCACGACTTTTGTTTGTGCAAATCTGACCCAATTTCAAGCAATTTGAAAGGCCAATTCGACCTGTATTTCTTTCGTTTACATTTGGCTACGTTTAAAATAGAGCTGATTCGTTAAAATGGCCGGTAGGAAATTTCGCGCAATTGGAACTACTTCGATGTTTAAACACTAGCTCATTACAAAGTTGAAATTCATTTGAAGGCATATTTATGCAACGTAGTATAAAATAGAGGAGGTATTTTTCAAAGCGCGCATAGTTCCGTAGCTTATGTTGGTCTCAAACATTCTACAGTTATGCAACGTCGGACGCAGACCAAAGTTAGGTGACCCGAAGTGGCAATAACTTCACGCGTGTTTCTGTGCTTCGGAGGGCAGATTAAGCCGTCGATTCTGGTTTTTAATATAGAATAGCACTTAAGCTTTGTAGGAGGAGACGGGATGCCTATGAACTTGTATCCTCTTTGCTTAAATGCATTGGAGCAGCGTGATGAAATACGCTACAATCCCACCCTACTTGTGAGGGGAGGGAGTAGGATATTAAAAGTGTTGCAGACTATTTAGTTATGTTCCTTTAAAATAAATGTGAGATTAATATTGAAATGTCTTAGGTCCAGTAAGGTCTTGCCGGGGAAGTACTACCGACACACCTACTTGTAGCCTGAATTTAGGCGGAAAGGGGTGTATGTTGGCTTCTAATACCATATAAGGCAACCATATCAAGCCCCAAAAGTGAGAAAGCATCTATATTTGATTTTAGGTAGAGTATGGAGTTCCTTGTAGAGGTCCATGTGGATAAGTAATTAAGCATCAAACTGAACCTTGTTTGCTGTTTCAAGTAAACAAACATAGTCAAATCAAATTAAATTTTGAAAACATTTAAAAGTTATGACGTTTTTTGCGTACAGATCCTATTCCGGATAGTTTCGACAAACTACGCCGCTCGGCAGTGTACCTAACCTTGGCTTTAATAACTACCGCTGCAGTTTTGCTCAAAATGTGTTTGCGATGGAACACATTAATATCGACTTTATTGCGAAGCGTAGAACGCTGATATTAAAGTGATAACTTATACCGGCATTGTATTGCAAGCTAGACGTCCGAATTTAAGCGAGCCGTTTGGCTTTTACAGTCCAGAACGGTTAGGAAAAACAGCCTTTTATAGTGACTTTACACTAAAATGTAATTACACTTTGTGTAGCGTGAATAAAATAAACGTATATGGCTGCTAATAAGAAATAGTAGGGTCATTTTCGTTGTTCGTCCATCTTCCTTATTTACATAATTATAAGTCATAACACTACTAGGTTGAAAATTTGACCATTAATCAGACGTTGTAGGAAAGGATTAGATTTTTTTTATATTGTATAAGAAAAAGGAGTGTGCAGTTCACTTGATGACAATTGGCAATTGACACCCATAATGATCTCCCACAATTTATTAAAGTTGCATTTTTATATAACAAAAAAATCTTTTATAACCATCTGTATACATGTGTGCAAGAGACATTTCAAAAAACAAACGATATTGGGTGTCTTTTTTACGCACGAATTTATGCACGCACGCGTGTCTCTTGCATCCTATTGTCACAGATATTTATCATGTCATGCGTGAACTACGGACTGAACGGACGGAAATAGGTGTGGCGGTAAACCAGTGGTATATCAGGACTTAAACCACACAGGGTTATACCACCTACGTGGTTTAAAGCCTCATAGGTCTTCCAGTAACCGTCATTAATCTTATTAAAGTAGCATATTATGACCCAGTCTTCCATATTAATTTTTAATACTCACATAAATTCGAAATATAAAGGTTAAAGGAAAAATAAATTGTACCGTAACAGGTTGAACTTTATAAACTGAAGACTATCATTGCTGACTTACTTATAAGTTGTTTCTTTTGCAGGTCAGCTGCAGGGGTTAGGGTACAGCAAGCTGGAGCCGAAGTTCCTCGCACCATTGGAAAACTTAACAGTCCCTTTGGGAAGGGACGTGCACTTCACATGCATCGTCAATCACATCGGCGAATACAAGGTATGTTAATAACAATATATAAATAACGCATTCTACACACAGCCCCACAGTAGGATTCCCTGTATCGTGGGTGCCTTGGACACACAAGTGACTAGACAAATAGACAACACCCAGACCGAGAAACAGAAATATAAATTCATAATTTAGATATCAGTCTGGCCGCGTATCAAACCCGAGACCCTTTGCGCGTCAGACCGGTCACCATCACCTTTCCGCCACGCGTGTCGTGAAGTAAAATGTTGGTATAACCATGGTGTCATGTATGGGAAGTATTAATAAACATGATACAATAATTGGACTGATTATTTGCATATCATGGTAATACACAGTAAATAAATGAACTAGTTTAGTGTAAATATTTAGGTGGTCGAATTTGTACTTCTACTACGGAGGTACCACCGTCACATCTTTATCAGCTTAATAACAGCAGTGTTGAGCGCTGCTGTGATCCCGATTGAATTGTGTTGTAAGAGAGACATACTTTTTCAACTCGTTCATACTTAGTCCTAAGGGGAAGCAACGCATTTGTAGCCGGTATCAGGTAGGATACTTATCTTGATTATAGAGGTTGATTATAGATGTACAATATCTAAGGACAGCAGTAGCCACTTATCATCAGGTAGACAGCATGTTCCTTTGCAACTTAGTCGTTATAAGAATAACACTATCATCAATACTTACTATTGGTATTGGATGGATTATGACATGTTAAGAAATCACCTCAAACCTAATTTATTTACTTCAAGGTGGCGTGGATAAAATCGGACACGAAGCGAATCCTGGCTATCCACACTCATACGGTGAATGTGAATCCCCGGCTATCAGTGTCCCACAACGGTTACAACACCTGGAAGCTGTACATCAGCAACGTGGAACCAGAAGATTCTGGCACCTACATGTGTCAGGTCAACACGGATCCGATGATGAGTCAGGTTAGTGGACAATAGCAACTGCAGAAATGAAACGACTTTAGCAAGCAAAACTTTAGATAGATTGATTATAAATGATGGGCGTAAGTCACATCGTGGCTACCGTTTACCATTTAACTAATAGGATCGATGTCGCAAGCGATCGTGGTACAAACGACAATAAAAAAACATCGAATTTTTTGGTGATAGAATCAGTTGTGATTCAACTCCCGCACCTCCGTCATATCTATTTCTGTCGTATAATACCAGTGCCGCTATGTTTCGCTTTGAAGGGTGTGGTAAGTGAGATACTTTTCCAAGGCATTCCAACTTAGTCCTCAGTGGTAGAGGCACATGATCCGTCCTCATGTAGGAATCTAATTATATCTGGGGTTGATTACAGATGTCCATGGGCAGCAATCGCCACTCAGGTGGAATACATACTTGTATTCTATATAATAAAAAAATGTTACGAGTAGGACAAGACAATAGAAACTACACGTTGCAGACGATGGATCTTAAATACAGTTTATTGAACATACAAATTAAGACGCAAAGCAGAAATTATTTGTTTACTTGACGTCAATTTTATGCAAATCCTTATATTCAGGAAAGTAGCACGTAGCCACATGGTACGTGCATTTATCAGATATTTCGAGTAATGGCGTCATGAATTCTTCTCAATAATGTCCCACAGTTGGGCATCCTCTTAGAGTGAGAAAACTTTAGACCATAGTCCACCACGCTGGCCAAATTGGTTTGAGTAGCTCCATAAATCTTTGAGATTTCTTAAAGAATCCTTAGGTGTGTAGGTTTTTAGAGACGTGTTGCAAAGCAAGCGAAGAGTAAATTGAAATAGGTATTCAATTAAAAAAAAATCGGAAGTTCGTATCTATGGTTCATATTTTCAATCCCCAGATTTAGATGCTGCATTTCAAATCACTAGGTTATCACGGCCCAACAATTGCCTCGTGGATAGCTTATTAATAATGAAGAGCAATTACAATCAGTTTCCGTTTCACTGCCGTTCCTGTCCAGCCGATATTAAAATTTGTGCAATCGTTGAAAACCATCGAATAAATTCGAGCAAGCGTTTGGGATTAGTCAAGAAAGTAATCAGGATTAGAATTTATGTTTTTTATGCGTATTTTGAATGTCTTTATAATATTGGACTTTGATTGTATCTCTATCATATCAAAGTAAGATTACTGTGGATTATATTTAATACCAGTATTTTTTAAGAACCAAATTTTTGTACAAATTTTGTTGAATTTCGGGATGTGGTGAATAACAATTTAGTCCAGTAACGTCACAGTTATTTGATAAGACATTTCCGTTTATAACTTTTTTAAACAAAAAGTTAAATAAAGCTAGAATGCATTTCGTATGAAATATAGAGACTTAATGGTTAGAAGCATTTGCGTGGTTTGACCGACTGAAAAGATACTTCTTATCTTTGAAAGACTTCGCTTCGATATTCTTATTCTACTCAGAAGTCGGGACTAAGACCGAAGCAATATTAAAATTCAATCGATTCGAATTGGCAGCTTGCATCAACGTGGTTTTCCTATTTTTTATTTGGCACTGAGTTTTATGGTTTGGAATTGGATTGGGATTCAAATGTTATCTCGCGTTCGGCGTTAGGTATCTGGTTATAACTAAAAATGTAAGTAAAATCATACAGTTTACAAGGTTAAACAACTATTTTATCTGCCCATCAAAATTAAAATTTCTTTATGGATGTGAACCTCTTCTGAACAAGAAAGAAATTGCCAGTTGTTATCCTTAGATATGTAGACTGGGAATCATAATAATACCGTTCTTTTGTCATCCTACAATTTATAAGGAAAGTCCTATTTTGCTGCTGAATTAGGCTTAAGTTCAAATATAATTAATTATTAACTATATTAATTAGTTTCCTGCTATATTCAGATACGGACGGTGTCAGAAACAACAGTACCATTACACACAATGTGTCTAGAATAGTATACGTATCTCTCGTGACACGTCTTTGGAAATCGACACACAGAGGCTAATTTGAAGGTGCCGTAAACGTGCTCTCAAAGTGCTGGAATAGTTATGAAAATTGACTAATTACATTCACCCGTAAAAGGCCAAGGGTGCTGTTGCTAAACTTGTCACATCGTTTATTGCGTACATTTACACGTTCGCGTTAATTAAATGTCTAATCATTTAGTAATTAGCACGAGAAATTAAAATAAAACACTCACCTAACTATAAATTATTCCCACATATCCGCTTCAGATAACTATTGCTTTCTTACACTACTGTGCATCTGGAATTTGGTGACGCACTTCTTGATATGTTATATATACGAAAATATTAATTTCAATGATATTTATTGATATTATCAGGCTTTAGCCTGAAGTGCGTTAATATTTAATATTTGAGATATAGCTGTTTCAGTCAAATGCACGTTGCACTGTATATTACACAAAACGTTTCAGCGTGTTTTTCCTCGAACATAATATCTTCATTATCTTTCTACTAATGGTTCCTGAGAAATTTGATTTTGATAATTAAAATTAAGACTAAGGTTGTACTTAAGGTATTCGTATTTCAAACATCATATAATCGTACATATTATCATTATGTTTATGTTCTTCAAAGCATTACATATACGATTTATAAATGTAGCATGTATTTAGTCAATAGCACATTTTAAGGGTATGCTACAAACTAAAAAGTAATATTCAGAATTGCGATTTAACAAAGAAGTAGTTTATGAGCGGCCGCCTCGAAATATTCGTACCCATTCGATTGTATTGAAATTTATGCAGCAGTTATCTGCATATGAAATCGGTCTTTGAACGATCCCCATATTAACGATAACGGCATATTATGGTAATTATATGTAGGATATCAACTGGTTTAAATTTATTTATCTCTTTTATTCTTTATTGTATTTTGATTAAACGCCAAGTAGCGCGTTTTGATGGAAAATTGTTGATGTCAACTAATATGTGAAGCGACTAAGTTAATCAGGAGTGACAACGCATCTTTCGTTTCGTTTCGTTTTAGATTGATTTCCCTTCCAATAAATGTAGTTAATTACGGATGTTTATGAGCAGCAGTGACCGCTTACCATTAGATTGACTGTTAATTCACTAGCTATTTACAACATTAAAATACAATAAGCAAAATAATAACAAAAGTCTTTTATCTGACTGCTCAAAATCATAGCCTATGTTATTTCCACTATTT
>DWIJ01000282.1:0-12338 GCA_018248315.1 Chioides albofasciatus
TGCTGTTATAAGGCAGAAATAGGTGTGGCGGTGGTGCCGCCGGAGTCGAACCACAGAGGGTTCTACCACCTTCAAGTTCTGTTGTGTTATCGGCTTCAGGTAGAACTCCTGTTCTATAAGGCATTGTCGTTACGCACCGTGACAGTGATTACTTACCATCTAATAGAGTTTGCTTGTTTGCTATATCAATCTTAAAAGAAAAGGGCGAATTTAGGAGAATTACAACGGAAGTGTCCGATTTATTTTTATTTTTGACCAAGACGACTCTTCATCTTAACCTTTTGCAACAGGTCTATATTCTAGTCGCAACGAGTGTACGAGTATTAAGTTAGAAACATACGAAAACCTACTTAAGAGAAGCAAGGCATTCGCAATCATAATAGTCTTCAGATAATGCTCTAATTGTATAGCAATCTTTAAAATGTCCCTGGACTGCCGTGTCTATTTAACATTAACATCTTTCTATGATAAACATCTTAATAAAGAAGTCATAAATCAATCAGGCGTTAAAATTTTTTTGACTGCCTTTACACTCAGATTTAATTTCAAATATATCTTGGCTGGTATACGTGCCGAAAGAATGTTACATCGGAATGTGTTGGCAACATTGTTGGTGTGGTAATCGCGGTGACAACTGGGGCGCCATCTATCCAAGGTTCAAGGGCTAGTTGGATTGATGAGTAGATTATAGGATATAAGTTAGGCTGACCGCTTATTTGCTACTATTATAATTGAACGATTGTTGCTGAGTTCTTGTCGGCCAAGATAATTACAAATTGTTTAAAATCGTTATTAATAATCAGTCTATCCAAAGTTTCGCCTAATTTCGATCTTTGATCTAATTTCGCGGAAGATTTTCGTATTAACGGAAGTAAGGCGGCACCGAACGTCCATTTTGTCTTTCGTTCCATAATTATACATCGCAAAATAAAATATTTTCTCTATTTCTCTTGCTGTGAAGCAACAAATTTCTTTCCGCCAATAAATCTTTCCTCAAATCGTAACTTCACGGCGCTTGCTGAGTTATTTCGATACAGAAACCATACCTTGAAACTTCGTCAAATATATCAGATATTCTGAATAGGCCCGAAAGACCGTTTATCATTCACTAAACTGTATATATTTTTCTTCAATAGCTACAAAAGCGACGTCTTACATTTGGCCTTTTATAACACGTCGACAAATTTGCTAATGTAATATTCATGATGGTATGAAAAACGTGGGACAACATTGAAGGGCGCGCAATTAGTCGTACTTAGTAATACAATAGATACTTCTACTTAAGATAGATAGAAAATGTTGTACGCACGAACCTCTGGAAGTACTAACAGGTTATGACAAAACCCTTCTGTATATGATGAGCTTGAATTACGCAGATCCAAATGCTGTTTTTTAATGTTAACTTAAGACTTCCCTTGGTTTTAAATTAACATTAAGAAAAACATAATCTGGATCCGAAGAAACAGCTTGACCTATGTGTAGTATGCGCCGTCATACACGCGGGACTGACTGCCGCGAGACTATTGTCCATCAATTGCGGAGATGAGGATGAATCGCGCACCTTTAATGTAAGGACGCATTCACATTGCCTCGATTTTTTAAAACTTATGTTAAATGACCTTCGACTTTAAATAATCACGGTTAAATTTTTCAAATTTATTTTATCAATCTTTCTACCTCAGTAAAAACCATTAGGTAATTAGGAAATTTTAGTAATAAATTTAACTTCTACTAAGTTTAAGTTCTACTAGTGTTTATTTCACTAAAGATTAATTATGTATCTACTTAATTAATAATGAAATTTAAGATACTCATAACTTCAAACAATATATACGTGCTTGTCGTTGATCAAAACCTTTTAACCTCTTTAGGTGGGTATGTACTTTTATTTAAACTTGACGGATCTGTCAAAATCTTTAAGCTGATCCCAATTCCAATGATCATGCTTTTTAACCAACTTCAAAAAGGAGGAGGTTCTGGTTACAAGCTTTAGTTTAGGTTAATAAGTACCTAACTGAGGAATAAAAGTAGAGCTTGGAAGAAAATATTTAAGATGTAAAACCTTGTTTGAATTTAATAGACTTCGAAATAGATGGACCAATTTGAAAAATTCTTTTACCATTAAAATCTTATGGTACATTATACCTGATGAACACAGGCTATATTTAATACGAGAAAAAATAGGGATCCGCATAAAAAAAACAATAATGTAACCCAACGGTTATGCTCGTAGGTGTATATGTATTCTTAAGTATCAATATCTTAATTCTTAAGTATCAATTTCTTAAGTTCAGTCCACCTGCAGTGCAGTGTGCCGGTGTCTTAAAGACGGCAAATGAAATTAACAATGCGCGCTCCGCCGGCCGCTGCGAATGTTTGCTCTGTATTTACTAACATTTGTCTTCATGTGACATCACGGTCAATATACTCCTATTTTTAATTACAATCTCAGAAGCGATTATAATAAAATTAAGAACCAGTAGAAAGAAAATTGGAATAGTTCAACTTTCTCAAATTACATATTAGATGCAAATCTGCCTGTGGAGACAATGGCCGTGTGAAGGATTGCGGTTTGCATCCAAAACATTATTGTTTAATATTTTTGTCAATATTATTAAACTTAGGTAAAGGCACAAATTTTGACTTTAATCTGTCAACTTGTCGAGTGACCTCATGCGATTTCGCAATTTAAGTAGATAATAGTTATTCGTCATTGTAGCTAAGTTATGGAGTAGATATGTTTCAGTACAAATAGTGCAAGAGCATAATTTATATACGACATAATTATTATTGATTACAAAAAACTTATAGATGCCTAGTTCTTCCATATATTTACTTCTGCTTTTGATGTTTATTTTGTTATTGAAAGAGTCTGAATAGTTATTTCATTTACAATTAAGTAGCTTGCTGTAATTTCCTCGGTATCATATTTTATTTTTCTTCAATAGGTAAGTACCGATTGATGTTAGAAATTTTATCATTTACTCATAGTGTGTTCTTAAAATTTACGTCTTTCTTGAACCCGTGTGGCGGAGTGATTACCGTATTAATATCACACGCAGAGCTCCAGGTTCGACCCCTGTGAGGAAAGTATCTAGTTGAAGAGTTTCGACTTTCGTAAGTGAAATGCCATGAATATAACACCGTTTGTACTCCCCCTTAGCGATCAAACTACCCAAACTTGCGGTTAATGATCCCGTGAAGTATTTGCTAAATTATACTAATAAAATTTTATATTTAGAATATGTTCGTCATAACAAACACGAGATCTTTAAACAATGGTGTGACCACTCGTGAGCAACTTCGATCGCAAGTTTTTTAACCCTATAACTCATTGTTATCTTTACGTAAAGTCGGAAAACTGCGCAGCTAGTCCTTCCAAGTCACGTTGCTAATTGGAGGCAGATTACAAAACTGGTGTAATGCGGTGTTTCCCTGACTTATGTTTTATTGTTCATCTTCTAGTTTAAGAATATACTATACCACAATAGTCTACCACTTTGTTGTTTGTTCGTATCTAATTTTTTGGAGTAATCTCACAGACTTATGGTTCGCAATTGGATTGATGAAACAATGATCAGTCCTGTTTTAGGTATAAGTTTAAAGTTAATTTAGTAAAATGGGTAATAAATAGTTAGGTATCTGAGATCCTTCATCCTATCACAAAATTTTAATATTTGACATTTAAACCCACAACGAATTGCAACCCACTCCCTGCAATACTGGTCGTATCGTGTACAATTGCAGTTGCCAATTTAAAATGCTAAAAATGGTTAATGCCATTTTTAACATCTGTCCTTTTCTGAGTAAATTAAGGCGCAGACACCGAAAAGCGTAGGATTTTTTTAGTAAGCGACATACTTTACGTTGTACATTTAAATTTAAAGTTCTAATTTGATTTTTTTTAATCCTTCAGCTTCTGATCGCCTAATAGTCTACGGCGCTGGCTATGTGCGTACTAGTAGACTTCCCATATCTTTAAGAACATTTATTTAGAGCCCTTAGATATACAGGTTTCCTAGCGAGGTTTTCCTTCACCGTTAAAGGAAGTGATAATTAATTTCTAATACGCACTTAATTTCGAAAAGTCAGACATGCGTGCTTGGGATTCAAACCTAAGGCCCCTCGATCGAGAGGCCAAATTTCAGCCACTAAACTATCACGTCCTGATAGGAGGCTTTTATCTAGCAAGTATCGTTAACCGTCTGTTAAATGAACTGGTATAAGTTGGACACGGTTTCTATTACCAATGTGCGATGTATCGCTCTATTACTCCTAGTTAATAGGGCGTGAGCTACTAATACGTTTTCGTGATTAACTTATTCGATATTCATATTCATACATCATTTGATATCTATATCAAATGATGTATGAAAATATTTGATTGGGAAATATAGTTAACTACAAATACAGATTTAGTTTGTTTTGCTGTCTATTTATGTTTTAATTAGATTTTTCAATGACCAAAGATCAACAATTGACATACTAGAAAGTGTCAAATCGATCCTTGATCGGCAACATTTGGATAAATTGAATATTAATAAAGAGTGTCAATGTGGATTAATGTAGATATGTGCTTTGTGGTGTATTGTTGTTGTATTGTGAGAATTGCTTTTCTTCAATAATTTTTTCGTAAGAAAACGAAATATGCATCATAACTGATAACTGAGCAATCATCAATTATTCATTCCTGTACAACGGTTACTAGGCATACTACGCTTTATCGTACATTTATAAAATCCTCAGAATTCTCTTCACAACCGACCCTCAACCACTCAGCCCTTTGATAAAAGATCTCGCGTTGTAAATAACCGAATTTTCATACAAACGGCGCACAATTAGCCTACCCCATGCCGCACCACACACATCGCAGACAAATTATGTATATGTATACCGCGCTTCCCTTTTTCCACACTTGAAACCCATAACAAATGGCTTCATGTACCTGCCCACCTGCTTTCGAAATGCTGAAGTTTTTGATGGTATAATAAAGATTTTATATGAGGTGAGTAAGCATTGCCCGTATTTTTCGCTCGCGTCGTCATAAAAGCGATTTCGCCAACTTTGTAATAGCGGCAAGTTTGCATTAAGTGTTATGTTGAGTGATAAATTTTAAGCGTTTTCATAGTTGTCGTTTTGTTTCACATTAATTGACAGGCAGCGGAGGGTTAGTATTAGGGCGATTTTGCCCTTTGGGTACGGAACCCCAAAAAGTGATATTGTGATACGAACCCCAGATACGTACGTAAAGTAAGTACGTATTAGGATACGACTTTTTCACATTTTAGAATCGCTGTATGTGATATTAGGAATAGTGATCCGTAGGAAAAAAGTATTAGAATGATTTTTGAAGATAATTGCTTGATCTACAATTTGTGTGCAATTCAGTTTATGGAAACACATCGTTTGCGAGAAAAATGCATCCCAAAGTTCCCTAGGAGTTTCATAGCTCCCAGCTCCATAGCTCCTTCATACCATATCATTATGGTGCTCTTCAAGAAAGGTGCAATAAGAGGTCTTCTTCAAAGTCGGCATTGGCGACTCTTCGCGTTTCAAATGTCCATACACGACGATTTTCGATATTTCGACCGACTTAGTAAATACTATGAGGTATTTACTTTAAAAATAATACCATATTCGCGTATAAGTACAAACATTTACCGTGAAAAACATAGTAGCTACAGTGGAGATATTTTCAACAACAGTTTTCTGTTATTACATTGTCTGTACCGATTACAGATGTTCGCTGTGATGTATTGTGATGGATGGAGCTGCAAACGGAATGATGGCAGACACATTAATTAATCTTAGTTATGTGCAAAATGTTTAATTTTCTACGTTCTCGCGTGAGCGCTGGGTTCATTCTGTGCGGTTTAAGCTTTTACGATGTTTAATATAAACTAGGACTACTGATCCACACTGCTATAGAACAATGTCAGCTGTAATCATAAAGAAGTAGGATTTGGAATTATTAAAATAACAAAATAATAACACTATGAAATTTCAAATCGAATTTATTATTAGATGGAAGGAGCAACCGAGCATACAATGCTGATACTAAGTGGTCAGTACCCGATTTCAAATGGAACGAGGATTTTAGCTAAATTAGATTACAGATGCATTGCCACGCCGATGACTTAGATGCGTCATAATTATGTAAATCTGCAAGTTACTGCATAGATTGAATTTTTGGATTTGTTGCCTCCAGGATTTATAGAACTATTAAAAATCTTGAAAATGAAAAAAGACAATTTAAGTCTGAACAAATTGGCACATTTATCAGGTACCTGTACTGGCGAACGCCGCGGAAATGGTTACAGTTATGAAGAAACAATGTGTGGCAGTTTTGTTCATCACAGGTCTACTTAAAATTCCGCGACTAGTTGCTAACTAGTTGTAAGTGACTAGTGCCTAGTCACTTGTCAGATAGACGTCGCTGAGATAGATGCTAGGTCTAGCACGAACGAATTGCAAACAGCCGCCATGTCTGGCCGTCGCGTTGCACGTAATTAGATAATTGCGCTTGTACACATTCTACAGTATGTATATTATTGTATACATGAATCTGGAATACAGTCTAATTGGTACTGTCTAAAACCAGTTCCTTAATTCATCTTGTTTACTGATTGAATGACATTTGACTTCAATTTGACAATAATTAACAGTCACTGAACTTTTTTCTATAGTCTTACTGCTACTCTTTACTAATTGACATAATAAAATTTATGTTAGGTCAGTACGTATCAGTAGATAACGTATTTCCTATACTATGTAAACGTTATTCGTATAAATCAAACCATCTAGGACATTCTCGGTCTATAAACGCACAGACTAACAAATTGAAACGTATGTTTCGTATGTATCGAAGAAGGTTAAAATATTAACTGTGTAAGAAAAACGCGATATACACAATTCTTAGCTTACAAAAAACTTAGATGACGTCATTCTCCATATAAAAAATACAACAAGGGAGGTAGAAAATATATTTATTGACAGGAAACAAGCTAAATGTGTGAAACTCGCCCCAAAAACATATACCCAACAAATCATAATTAAACTAGCCCCAAAAACTGAGTTTAGATTTGATTGTAGCAGATTTATTCTATCAATTAACCTTGTCATTAATCAAAATAGTTAGGGCGCGGGGCTCCGAGGGCCGAGCCCTAATTGGATGGAAATTGTTTAACCTGTTCATTTTATTTCTTGTTTCAGGTAAGGATTGGATCGCTCAAGAGAATTGCGTGCGTGTGTCGCTCCGTTCGAAGTCCGACGTTTGAATCCCAGACTTTTCTTTATGTGCGTATTACAATTTAATTATGGAAGGTAAACATCTTAAGGAAACCTATATGGTTGAGAGAAAAAAGTTCGTAAAGGCGTGTACAATCTACCGATTCGCGCTTGACCAATGTAATAATGGTTTGTTATGAATTGGCTAACCCCTTTTACTTTAAAACGAATCCCATGACCACCTGTGGGATCGTAATCGAACTTACAACTCATAGACCTTTTCTTTAACTGAGATTTCTGCCTCTCCTGTGACGAAAACTGTAGCATTTTCGTGAAAGAACGCTAGAGTGGAGAACAAGGGTTTCATGTTCTAAATTATCATAATAATTTACTAGCATACTCGTAGTTACAACCTGATGACTAGATATCAACCTCAAAAATTTCCACGGTGGAAAACACACGAAAATCGCCGTTTTAACGACCAATTATGATGCCGTATTTTTACGGTCCGATTTCTGACCTTCCATTGGTTTGTCGACCTTATGGTCCCGGGTAGAAGGACCACGGTTTGTTTTTAAGGAAAGGAACCCCATTTTAAAAGGCGAGGTCCGGAAGTTCGTCGGTTACGAAAATTTATATCCCGCGGGGTTAAAATCGGGGGTGTAAATTGGTTAATGCAAGGGTTCAGGGGACTACACTAGTCGAGGTATAAACTAGCCCCCGCCTTGTAACTGAAAGCAGGGCCGGATTTAAATGTGGGGGCTTTGTATTATTTTCCGAATTATAAGTAATAGTATTTTCTATCAAGTCTTTCAAGAGTCTTATGTTCAACTTTTTTTGGCAATAAATAAAAATATTTTAGCACTGCTTGGAAAACACACACACTTAAAACTTAATTGTTGTTATAAGTTGCTTGTAAGCTCTCTCTCACTCTTCAGCCCACGTTAGTGCGCTGCTGGACATAGGACTCTCCCAAGGCACGCTACTGAGCCCGGTCTTCTGCTCTTTCCATCTAAACTAGCTTGCTTGTAAGCTGATTCGTTGAAATTTAGATATCCTTCTCTCTATTGTTGGGGCCCCTCTCTAGAAAATGCCCCAGGCAGAGCCCTCGCTTGCCCGCCGCAAAATCCGGCCCTGGCTGTAAGTATAGCTAGATTTAGTTGCGTGATCGCCGATTCTGCTATTAAGTGGGTTCGAGTCAGGACGACCATAAAACCGAACCTGAGACTCGGAAATCAAGTCATAAAAGTTTAACTAGACGGAAATACAACGGGGCTTTAGGCTGAAATAGCAAAATAAAATCCCTTATCAAGTAGTACCTCGTTTTTATTACTGTTTTTGTAATAGGGTTATAATATTCGAAGAATATTTAATCATAAAAATATGTAAAATCGTTAAAACATAAATTGAAAATGCTTCGTCAAAATTATCATCAACGTCAACCCCTTACTATCCCACTGCTGGGCACAGGTGACCTCTTATAATGAGAAGGATCGAACTATAGTCCATTGCGCTAGCCAAATGCGAGTTTGTAGACCATCAAAATGATAATACCATCTAAAGTTTTCTTTAATAACCTGACAGTAGCATGTGGTTTTATTGAATTCTAAAGGTTAAACTAAACTATTGCAACCAGGAACGATGAAGCACCATGCCACCATAACTTACGACGCTCGAAACATCGTAGTGACAGCATATGATACCCAATATAGCCTTAGTTCCCGATAAGACGATCGATAAAAGGTTGTAGTGTCGACGGAAGTGAACGGCTGAGCGTGGAACGGAAACTCTTTGTCTGCTCCCTGGATTTCGGGATAACAGGGGCGCGATTGGGCACCATTGTGCGAATATGGACCCTATTGCGCTTATTATATTACTAGATAAGACACGTGCTAATTCAGGGGGACCCTTGTTAGATGCTCTTGTTTCGCTCAAACAACATTGTTTGTTGGATCATTACTTTTTGCGCCAGACTTGCTATATTCTTAGTGCTAGGGTTCCTTGCTTACTCTAAAGAACTGCTATTTTTTTCTAAAATATTGAAGTATGCATTAAAAAATGCTATTACTAAAGTCATATGATAACTAATGAAAACAATAATTTAGAATGCTATATATTTTGGAACTAATAATAATATTTAAGGTAAATTATTCTGAACAAAAACCCAGACTCCTTAAAAGTATAGGCTATGAGTTATGACACTCCCAAAATTTAGACGAATCCAACGACACCTCATATGTTTAAATCCGTCGAACTGTTTGTCAAATAATGTGTGTCAAATAATGAGACATACATACGCTCCGTTATCCTCACCTTAATACATAATTTTAATTTGACTGCGGAAGGTAATGTTTTACCCACATTACCCTCCTCAGTAAAAAAAAACTTAATGTAAAAGTTCCCTAGTGGAAGTACAGCGTCTTATTTTTAATTAATCGTCATCCAACGCAACCGCGAACTTGCCGGAACTAATTCAGAGCGGGAGTCCGTTCGATTCCCAGTCGCGGCAGATTGTCTGAATTTATATGTTAATTCCGTCCCCAAGATGAGGAAGTCTGTTTATTATTTCCGTCTTGGATTGTTGCTGAATACCCGTCGGAATTAAGCATTTCATTTCAGATTAAGATGTTTAAAAAAGAACAGTTTGTTGGTGACCCAACTAAAAATAAGATTTATGGGGCAGTATAGAGTTGTATTGGACTCGTCTACTACTGTGCAACCATTTTAGAATCACTTTAAAATCTTTTCTATAATCATTCACACTCTCCAATGTTTTATTAATAATACAGTCTAGAACTCAATTTACCACCAACATCTAACCACACAAAAACTATTTCTGCAGTACAATATAAATATACGCTGGATAAAAGACACGAAATTTATCTAATAGCAAGAATTCAACACCGATTCCTATTCAATAATCTTAGTAGAAATTGAATGAGGCACTTACGTGGAAGCTGGAGACAGTCCATCTTACTTCAACATCGCATATGCGACAACATTTGACAAGATTCAATATGATAGCTGCAACAGATTCAGCTGTGGTAAGGGAGACGTACTTTTCCGAGGCATTCCAGCTTAGTCCTCAATGGTAACACATCAGTGGCCGACCTCAGATAGGAATCTAATCTAATCTGGCTGATTACAGATGTCTATGGGCGGCAGTAGACTTACCATCAGGTGGACTGCATGCTCGTCTGCTACTCCTATATTATAATTTCATTTTTCAAAAGAGACAACTGCAATGTTAGTTACTGAAAACGTAGACTAAACCACGATCTTTGACATATCGTATTTACCTTCGCCTTCATCTATGTTTACCTGCACCCTCGCCCCGGCCCCGCCCCGTCAATTCAATACGGAATCCAATTTCTTTTACGCTACAACTTGACTCATTTTGTTCTTCGATGAATCGAAAGTTCCTACATGAGAATTCCTATTGACTCGCACCGATGACAGGACTACCAACTTTATTGCGAACGCAATGATTATTGAAAGGATTGCTTACGTCTTTATACCTCGGAACGAATTGGAGAAATTTTGCGTAGTAATCTAAACGTTTCCTTTTACCAATCAATTTCTTATTGGATTCGCAAAAGTTGCCGATAATGCTATACGTAATACTTTATGGAGCTCTGTGATTTACTTTGAATGATTCTGGGTTTATGAGTGATGGCAAACTTTTGAATATAAAACGATTTTCCATTTCATTACTGCTTTTAGTCAGCCGGCCCTATATTGCGATAACCTTATATCATGGAACACCCGATTACTTCAAAAAGTCTATCAAGCAATTTTACACCATTATGAAAGAAACTTCGCGTATGGCACGTTTTGTCATTCTTTATCATTCTAATGATCTGAAAATTAGTTTAAATTAATATAACTGAGAGTAGTTAACAAAAATCATAAATTCCGCGGGAACTAAATGTTCGTTTTCGAATACGACGCTACGTTGTTACCTCCGTTAGTACATAATAATATAATACAGAGCTATACATACTTATATAGTACATTTCCCTCTTATATAAAAGCAAGCAATGGATCGTATCTGCTTAACTATTCTCCATTCTGTTTGCAGCTACCATATCGAATACCGGTAATGTCACTCAGAACATTATCATTCTGTCTATCACTTCAAATTTAATGTTTAGTTTATTAGGATGCCTCGCTGGTATTTCTCTAAAATCAATAGTGCGGTACAGGCAAACACAATATCTCAGATTAGGGTAGATCGGTACATCTCTTCACAGCAAACATCGTGTTTTGTACATAAATTGAGTTGCGGACCTTTGCTCGGATAGGACAAACAAACTGACGCAACGTTCGTCTTATTACTTAGGGCGATCGATTCTTTCATGTAGTCTCATTGTGGGAGGCTGCCATTCGACGGGATATCTTGATGTATGTTTCTTTGATTGAATTGTTTATTAGTTTTCCTATCAAAATCGTTTAATAGTATAATTATGAAGGTATCATTAATAGGAAAAGGTAGTGAATTGAAAAGTACTAAGTTTAAATGTTATGTATTTTATCATACTGCGTAGACAATCAGTAAAGTATTTCTTATGGTTGTCCAATAAAATATGATTTATCTACATTTCACGTCTTTGTGAATCTCAACGTTTACAGCATAAGATTCTTTCCTGCAATCTAAAACCAATTATTAATTTCAAACAAATACGTGTACCTTAGATTGAAAATTTAATCTCTAGTTTAGGATAACAAAATGTATATCAAACAATTATCAACAAACTTAAAGTTACAGTTATCAATTGTAGGCACTATTATTATGTGTGTATGCCCAATAAAATCTCAAAAAGATTATATATCGCAA
This sequence comes from Chioides albofasciatus, assembly GCA_018248315.1. Classification (NCBI taxonomy): domain Eukaryota; kingdom Metazoa; phylum Arthropoda; class Insecta; order Lepidoptera; family Hesperiidae; genus Chioides; species Chioides albofasciatus. Next base: position 12,065 of record DWIJ01000282.1, read on the forward strand.
TTCCTTATCGGGATTTAACGAAGGAATCGGGTGCGTTCGACAGCCCCAGATGTCAGCGGGGGTCGAAGATCCCCTAGGATCGGAGCGGGGGCTGACAGCACCTCGTGTCCAACACACGAGCCCGAGCCATTTCTCTAACGACTCGAATTCGCGAAATATCTTTTTAAAATTTTCGTCTGTTTATTTATTTCGTCTCAATATAACTCTTATTTTAAGATACGCTATGTTTACGTGTTATATGTTACCATGTGTAACAACTGCTGTAAAATTTTAT
>DWIJ01000283.1:0-12338 GCA_018248315.1 Chioides albofasciatus
CATACCTACTTAGAGTTAAGAATCACTTTATTGAATATTACAAATATTTTTTGTCTATGGCACAAATGGATATTAGCGTCTATTATCAGGCGCCACCCTGTTTGATTATTCTAGCCACGAAATACACTAATATGGAACGCTAGTAGCATAAAAAATTCGTAAATGCTTAGAATTGGGGCTGTTTAAAAAAGTAAAGGTATTTAGTTACACAAATAAGATTTTATTTTATAGCTGGAAATATTTAACTTGTAAGCGCAATTTACTGCACTTATTGTACTTTCATATTTTAGTATTTGTGGAAACTAGCCATTAACTCGCATTTAAGGCTATTAGAGTAAAAAATTTTTCATATAATAAGATCGTGTATGATTATAACAAACATCATATTGTGTGATGGAATAAATATCGTAATACCTTACATTGCGCTATTCGTAAGAACAAAATTCATAACAGTCATTGTCACATTACTAAATATCATATCAATTATTAATGTTGAATATTGTCCGTTCAATATTTGACATCGGAATCAAGGCGCCGACTCTAATTAGCTAATAATTGATCGCAGACAAATATTGGTGGCTTGAGATTCTATATTGATGTAAGCTCAGAAAGATTTTCGTAATGGCAAACGCTTGTTGTCAAATGGAGTCTTCGATCGGCACGAATGACAAGTCATCGTGGAGACCCATTATATCAGTACTTACAACGGTCACTAGGCAAGATCGCGTGCTCGTTAGATCGCAAACTTAGTACAACTTGTACCTTACAATGTTTATAGTATTTATAGAACTTAAATTTCGTTCACACGTGAGTACGAGGTATGGTATTAGTAGTCAGTAATTGATCGACTAGACGGATAATATCCAATATCGGTATTGTAAGTTACAGCATTGAGCTTAAACGTTGTTATCAACGTACATATATCTAAAAGTAGACTGCGAGTGACCACCTCACCGTGTACGACTCAAAGTCAACAGACTTTAGGAGAATACAAACTCTATTTCCTTAATATACAGTTGTGTTTGCGCGAGCTCGTAGTACAAAATGTACGTACTGTTTGCAGGCCGCACCTTTCGACGCGTGCACGAAAAATCGGTTGAGCGCCGAAAGCATTTGTTTGTCAAATTGAAAGACTTCTCTGTTCAAAAGCCAATACGTTTTATTGTTCAAATTTTTTGATGAAAGCATTCACAATTGTTTTCAACACAATCTTTTTCATTTTAAAAATAGGTTCTATTTTTTGATATATTAAATTTGATTATTCTATTACTACATTAAACTAGTTTTTCTTTATTGTAAGACGTGGATATAATAAGTTTTCATAAAAGTGATGTTGGTGGTTAATAAATATATTTTATCGACTTATTAACTAGCAACAATTTTAATATGACAAATATAATAATCACCTGGACTTTGCTGGATCTTCACCGCTGTGTCTCTTGGTGTGTATTGTGCCCTTCTCCACGGGCGCCAGTTCCCCGGTGCGGCCGGTGGCATCCTGCAACACCGCACTCACATCAAACTACATGTTAAGAAGTAGAGACAGGGTGGTCTCAATGGTAGGGGGTAACGGACTCAAGAGAACCCTTGCCTGGCTTATGGGGTTGCTATGATATCATGTCGAAAACACTTCTTAAAGGTTAAGTTCGCCGAAGTACATAATCGGTACCTTACGTAAATCACTTCAGCTCAATAGTCGTGGGTTGGGTCTCAAAATATACAATAAGTTACGTAAATGTCTTAAACGTAAACACTTCATTGTTAGAGTTTGTTATTTTATAATGTTCAACATCTACTTTAAATTAAAAAAAAAACGATGGCATACTTGTTTACTCACTGACTAATCGCTTGACCTACTAAAGATACTTGGACAAATGGTTCCTTTAAGACGTAACGATCCCTTAAGGAATAATTTATTGATATTCCATCCCCAAGTAAGTAAATAAAGGCTGAACGGTTATGTGTAAATTGAAAACAAGGTCTATAAAAATTATTAAATATCCATGTGTTTAAACGTTTTTGAACGTTCCAACTCTACTGAGGAATACATGTTTTATTTATTGAGATAATAACAATTAATGGGCATTAAATTGATCGCAATCATATTTCGATCACTTATTTCTATTCACAGTAATTCGTGACATCTCGTGTTTTATGTAATTAGAGACAGGTGGAGGTGGTGCTAAACTAATTTGCCTGGCGGGAAAGTTCGCTTTGACTACGTATCCGAAAGTGCCGCAGCTTGGCGTATTGAAAACAATTTCAGAGTGCTTTGTAATGTCCGTGTGACGGTGAAGCTGTCTCACGTCGAGTTTAGCCCCACTTCGTAAATATAAATAAGCTGCAACTGAGCTAAAACCACAAATAGATTTACATATTAAATGAGCGATTTGCTTACGTTACTGCGCTTGCCGTAGCGTGAGCGTAGCGAATACGTTAAGAATGTTCGATAGGTTCCATGCAAGCGTACAATGGAACAGCAAAATCGAATTATGAAAAGTTTTGAAGCGTTCTGTAATGCACTAATGCCAATAACGGTAGAGAGCCATTCAAGTCGTGGAGTGCAGTTCACGTCGAGCGCGAAGGTCGCTCAGGGATACTGAACGTTGTAAACGAGAACTTTAATGAACATTTAAAAAGTTTCAGCGTCGCAATTCGCGAGATCGGAGCCTTCTCAAGCTTGAATTCAATAAGAGGGAATCGGTGTTTTGTGCACTATTTTATTCAAGCTTCTACAAATTATTTGACCTAATGTCGCCGTTGTACACGTGTTATGCAATAAATGCTACATCGTCGTAAGTTACACAATATGTGAAACTAAATTCCTACGTGATTATGATTCCTATGAGCAAAGTGATTAAATTAACAAGTCGGTAAAAAGTAAAACGCCGCATGCAGAGCTATACCTATCGTTCTCAAATCGAGAGCCGAATAAAAGTAACATGCAACATCTTCAGGGAGCTGTATTCATCTACAGATGTGTCCCCGACTCGAGATTACTTGTGATCATTTTTTGACCGTCTGTAGACTTGTTAAAACATTTTCAATTACATATATTCACAATTGTTGCAATTCTCTTCAAATTCATTTATATTTATACATATAATTTTATCTATAAGCTATAATCTCCTATTTAGCTTCTTATAATTTTGTTAAATGCTTTCTCAGCGCTTAAAGATTTCATAAATTCATACATACAATTTATGTCTAAGTTTAAGTTTATAGTCTCTCAGTTAATGAGTGTAGAATTTTATTAAGTGGTTATAGAATCGATTAAGGTCCTGTGCTAGAGACATTAATATGTTGACGTTTCTCTCAACCGATATAAAAGCTTGCGGCCATATTGACTTTGAGATTTTATCGCCAGTCTGGCATGAATTGGGTCAGAACTTTCTTACAGCTAAATGTATCATGCAATATATTCGTGAGTTTAATGCCCTTAAACCGTTTAAAATGTTTCAACACGTTTAAATGAAATATGCAGAACATAACAACGTTTTATTTTAAAGAGGTAAAAATGGCGGGCTCTGACTGTCCTATCGCTGCAGCAGAAGCACTTCGCTGTTGTAAGATAGAATAGTTATAAGGCAAAGATTAACATCCCAAGTTGAGCCTGAAGAATTCCAACGTATCTTTTAACTGCAAAATTCACGTAAATGTAGATGGACTGCAACTCCATATGCTACTTCTATTAAGTGTCATAAAAAATATAGGTACAAGGCAAGATTGCTAATTAGAAAAATAAAAAGTTGAACCATTAAAATTCGTTTAATATACATAGGTGCTAATACGGGTGTAAGTAAAATAAACTATATCTGTAAAGATATTATCCATAAAAGAACTTCTACATTATCGACTCACAAATATGGAAAATGTAATTACTCTTTCCTCCACAACTATGATACATATTCAACTCCAGGATATTATCTAGCTCTATATTATAAGAAAGCTAAATGATACATAAAAAATATACCTTTTGGAGTCAAAGCCAATCAGGGAGAGCAAGTGCAAATATGGGCTAAAGCAAACACACAACGTATACAAACAAACCTCGCGAGATCGTTTTCAATCCCAATAAACACTTCAAACAAAGGCTTTATTTATCGTATCTTTAACACAGCACTCGTGTTTACCGAGCAGTAAATACAAAATACGTGTAACCGGCAATTTATTTGCCGATAAGCGAATATATTTTACACAAGCGCGACTTGGTAATTATAATGCTGCACTGCATTTGTAAGAAAAGCATGCGAATGCTTGGTTCGACATTGCTATGACGACACTGTTGTCTGTTTTCCCTCCAAAATAAACGCATGCGCGTTAAGTAAGCAATCACTGACATAGACAAAGAAATATGAACCTTTGCGCTCACAATGTTAGAATTGTCTCTTTGGTACGCAAGGTTGCCCACAGGGGCGCGTGGTTGGCCCCACGCTTTACTTCTTTGTGATGATAGCCTGCAGGAGCAATTTCGCTATAGATTCCTAAGTACACGCATAGGCCGGTGTTCAAACGTAATCGTGTGAGGGGAAACCAATCGCATTTCCTCATTCTATTACCATTTTTATCCGTACTTCAATATAGAAAAAATTATGGAAATGCCTTTTATTGAAGAATACTTATAAAAACAATGTTATCGCCGGGAGAACCTAATCCGTTTACAGCATTTAAATTTAAATTAATGTCGTTATTATAATGTGGAGCTCCTGATAAGGGAAGATCAAAGCGATCACGGAGGCCTAAGCCCAATGCATTTTAATGAGATGAAAAAACGAGACGCCCGACAATGGGGTGAATTTAATTCTGAGTAGAAACCCATACTACTTTTCAAGGAACTCGTTTACGTTCACTAGATAGTTTTATTTGTATCTCTGGAATGTATGGAAAGATGACTAATAAGGATAAAGCTACTTTATCAATTTAATTATATCACATCATTAACCACAATATATTTAGATGAATTTCAGCAATCAGTCAAATTTGCAATGAAACTGATATTTCTCTGAAAAGTTTTAATTTCTTTAGTTGTATAAAAAGCATTACGAAGAAACCTTTACGTCTGGGAGTTCTCGACATAAACTGTGGCTATAGCCCAGTTTAAAATTCCCTAAAATTATATTTATTGTACATAAGAGAAAACAAGGTAAATACTATTTCCTTACTTCTCATTCAAACCTTAAAAACCTTTAAAAGCATTAACAGTTCAAGTGTCTATAATTAGAGCACGCGTGACCAATCTTGCACCAATTTCGAGTAATTTGCAGTTGCCATTAACGAATTTATTTGCTCTACCCACTCATAAAGATTATATTGCACCGATATCACCGACTTATTCGGTGTTTATTGGCTGTTAACGCAAATGGCCGAAATAAAAGAGATTTGATAATAAAAACAAAATGTGTTTACAACTGGTGTCTTTGTAGACAAGATTATTGATACTTAGCTATACGGCAGCAGCCTTACGTAAAATAAAACATACTTTAATCTTAAATTTTAATAACCCAATTTATAAAATAAATAAGTGCAGATATTTTTTGGAGGTAAAAAGTAGCGTAGCGTAAAGAAACATATTCTTGCAAAATTTTCTATTCTTGTGAGAAAATCGCACTCAATAAATTCAATCGTTTCCGAGATTCTATGCAAATAACAATCGCACACTAGAAATCGATTAATTAGGCGGGTATTTTTTTGGATTTGTGTTTGGAGCAAAAAGCAACACTCATAAATATCAAACAATACAAAATCCCAGCCTGTTGTATGAAAGCGATACTAGTAACAATTGAGATTATTTACGGATTCGAACAAAACCCACTATTCAGTAAGAATAGCTGTTCTCATATCGGAACTTTTTGTGCCAATCGCTGCTATTCTTTAGTCACTGGAAAATTTGTGCAATTAAATTGCAATTGTAGATGGCACTTCACTTCAGACTAACTATCGCACTTTAAGGATTGGAGCAACCAATATTTACATACTTCTACTCTCTTGAAATGTACGTGTCATGACATGTTTATAATTAAATGTTATAGCGAGAATGTCTATAGAAAGCAGACCTATCCAATGGACATTTGTTAACGCCAGAGAGGTCGCAATTACATCACTTTTCAAAAAGTGTTATTTTTGCACATTTCCAAAAGAAACCCGATGTCATAGGATTTCGAGACATACCTCAGTATGTTGCTTCTTAAGAACTTTTGTTACATATTCGTAAACTTTAAATAAAACGACACATAAAAAGACACTTTGAAAAATCATTAGCATTCTACTCACAGGTAATTATCTGGGGCCTTCTGTGTGGTCGCGTTGGGTCGCAACAGTACCCGAAGGGTGCGTACGTGGGGTGCATAAGGGATGATAAGAGTCGTTATTAATGCAACCAAACGTTATACGTCATAAGTGTCATGATAAAATCGACACTTAAATATACGTTAGGAAGCGTTGGTGAAGCCATTAACGGTGCGTTTTGCCGTAAATTATGGTGGAACCATAAATTTCTACTACCATCATCACAGTTCCCTTAAACCAAAGTCGCGTTTCGGCTTAACTATAACAATAGACTTTAATAAAAATGCTAATATTTACTAACTTATGAAACTTATGTAGGTACATATATAGTAGAACCCTTCGTGGTTCTAAAACGGCGGTATCTGTATCAGATTCGTTTCTAACCCTTCTTCTAACTTAGCCCTTAGCGGTAGCAACACTAACACCATATCTGTAGCATGCAATCCATGTACGTTTGCAATCCTAATTGCGACTCATTATATAGACATGAGCAACATTTACCACTCACTTCTAGACTTCATGTTGCTTTCCTCGCCACTTTGGTTGCTCACGATGATGGTTGATGACGTGTCACCGACAAAGCAGGATAATTATGTCGTAGGGAACTATCAGGAGTTCCACAGCCGACAGATGTCGCGATAGGGACGTCGCGACCTCGCGTCGCCGTTTCGCAACCTGGTACCTGGCAGGGTTCAGAGGGACGCCTTGTATGGCGCCGTGACGCATCGCTGACTTTATCGGTGCTACGCGAGAACATTGCATCATCTAAATGATATGCATCATATGCGTTTAACGAACTTTTGCCCTCCAAAATATTATTAAATTGTTTCTATTGTTTTTTAACGTTTAAAACTACGACAGTACTCGACTGGTGTTTTATCTTATTAGTGCCTTATATTATTATGATTAGAAGAGTTTTAAAAGAAAAAGTGTGGCTTGAAAAAATGCCTAATTATTGAGGTATTCGAAATTAATCTACAATTGTAGCAATGATTTCGTGATCAAAAGAGTTTTGTTAAGATATACATATGTTATTTGGGCATTGGTCCTTGCTGGCAGTTACTACTTAATAAATGGTTTGCGTATCTTCTGTTATTCAAGAAATAATTATGGAAAGTGTAAACACAACATCATAGTAAATTACAAGTTTCAAACTACTTAAGTTTGCGTTGGGCTAGTTACGTAGCAATCAGTAATTTTGATTAATCGACACTTCAGCGTCTAGTAGAAAATTAATTTTGCGACACGCACCACGTAATAAACTTAAGAGCTTGTCATAAAAACTAATTGTAAATAGCACCGAGCGACTTGCGGCTTCCGGTGATTTGGTTAATTTTAACGAGGCGTTACACACGTGAATCGATTAGCGTGTTAAAGTTAGGTAAATATATCATTTTTATTGAAAAAAAGAGCAAACGAACAGACTGATGTTAATTAGCCACAATCACCCATGGACATCACCATATCCTACACTTACCTGACGACTAAGTTAGAACGCTTCCAATAAGCCTATCTTCCTTATAACAGTACCAAACCTTTTGAACCCGATCACACCAGGGTTTTACAATGATAAAAAATAATGTGGTGAGGAAACTTAAATGGTTAAACTACTGCAAAAAGGGCCTTTTGCCCTGCGTGAAGTCTAACAACCGCACTTGCCCGGCATAGTAGACAACAGCCTAACCCTCCTCACTATAAGAGACCTATACCCATCGAGATAGAACGCGTTGATGATGAAACAAACAGTCTAAAAGCCCAAAAATCGCATTGTATCAAGGCTCCTGGTGTGAAACTGTACGGGTCGATAGCATCGCGGTGCGCCGATGGTTCCGGCGATAACCCGCGCACGAGCCGAACCAAACCGGAAACGAAATACCTAACCTTAATGCGAGCCAGCGCTTTCTCTGGAGATAAAAATTTTATGTCCTCGCTGCCATGTTAAGGATAGCGATTGCGCTAAGAGAAATTGGTCGAAACGTTGCCAGCGAAACTTCCAAGATAAAGTATTAAGGGAGGTAGTAAAGGTTACGAGTAAAGTCTCGAAGTCTGATTCATTTTTGCCGTCAGCCATAATTTTTGGTTCTTTTCTGGAGCGAAGCACATCAGTGATCGATGGTAGAGAGAACTTCCGATATATATCTACTTGGTCGACAGCAACAGTATCACCTTGACAAAAAAGAAAATGCAGCAGCACTGAGTGTTAAATTATCTGTATTATTTAATGACTGTATTGCAGGATGGAATAGGATATAATTTCTAGCAGTCACTAACTTCTACTCGTAAACTATATTTGCAATACCTAGAAAAGCCTCAGTTCCTGTTTCTCTTTCCTTTATTCCTTTGTCTTTCAAAATTGCTACAATTTTCGACACTCGCGGGTGGTGGTAAAAGCTAGATTCGGTCTAGCGATAGCGTCTAAGGCGCGGAATCGAACGCCTTTCTCTCCGAGTGCTAACAAATGAGTCGGGATGCAGCAGACATGATTTATTTATTCAAATCCGATGCTAGTTGATGCCGGTCACGTCTGCATTCGGTTTGTATTTGAGGCACGAAGCGGAGGTGTAGCGGATCCGCGATCTCGCTCGCTCCAGTTATAAAGTTCAATAGTGCAACGACGGTTTAGGATATATTGAGGTGAACCACGAAAAATTACAAAATTCTCGGCTGGTTAGCTTTATTATGAAATGCGGTATTAAGAGAGCATTACAATGCAATTGAGGCCGACTTATGCGATGAGTATATAAGTGGCAGATTACTTAAGAAATTTTTGATACTTTTGTATATGTATAGTTAAACAGACATTTATTGTACTCATAATAATTACGTCGTGTCTATAGACGAATTCAATATAGCATTTAAATTGTAACAGATTTTGTCTCTTGTTTTTTTACCGATAACCGATTTATTACCTACTCGAAATTTTTAAACCGATTTATTACCTACTCGTATTCGAAAACGCCGCCCTGATTTTTTTGGCAGGTCTAAGGCTCTAAGGTTACTGAATTCAAGTTTGAAATATGGTATGACATAAACTTATACGACGCATTGTAACTCATAGGTTAGTTCATATCAGTAAGAGTTTAAATTGGACGGCAATCAGAATCAGATCGGGTTACAAATGCTGTATGCTAAGTTCAAATTCATAAAACACAAACTGCAGTGGATAATGCTGAACTAAGAAACAACATCCACACCGAATAGAAACCAAGCTCTTATTTCTGGAATTCCCGCGTTGCAGGTTCAATCAGCACATTATCGCAATTGCAAATTCGCGAACGGCACCGCAGGCGAAGGTGGTTGATGAGCGTTGCGTTCAGCGATTGCCTAAAGTTCAGTCACGAGCGCGGATTATTTGCGAGTTTTGACATTTCGTCTACGTAGTACTTAACTAAGTTTAATACACGAAACCTTAGAACAAAAACGAAAGAATGTTTATTCTAAGTGGCTACTTGAACTATTGAAGCATAGGAAATTGTGTCGATGTGTATAAATAATATGTTGTTATGTTATTTCCGTTGTATAACAAAAACTGGATCATAGCAACACAACACGTGTTGCTATGATCCAGTTTAAAAAGTGTGAAATATGCCCTCTTATACTTATCTGAGGGGTTCTAACTGAAACCTCCGCAGTAGCAACGCGTCTATGGCTGTCCTTAGGTAATAACAGTGCTCCAGGTGATAACATGAAGAACTACAAATGTCCATGGACGGCAATAGGCATATACCATCAAATTTATGCATGCTCGTTTACCACTCATATAATTATTAAAATTAAATAAATGTAAAACATCCAAATTCCGTTCAGCACGAAACGGAAGCACTGTCAGCACAGAAAGTCGTTACGTTGATGTTATTAAACTCTTGTATTAGAAATAAAATTACTTTCGTGTGTTACTAAATAGTGAAAATAAGGAAACATTTGCCACATTCACGAATTTCAATATGACGTTCAGTTAAGTACCTACTCACACTAATACAAGTAGGTTTTTAACCGACTTTGAATAAGATAATTTCTATATTCGACTATGTGTTTTAAGGCATGTTCGATACGTTATCTTCCTTTCTTGTTTCTAGTCTAAGCTCGAAACCATTTAAACCTAATCAGATCGTCTCTTAAATGTGTGACGTATTGTGTCTAGTTATTATGATTACCATAATAAAGCAGCTCTTTAGAATAATAATATCTCGTAATCAACTTTAATGTAATATTTATAAGACAACTTGTTGTAGATATCATTTTAAAACTATGAGGTCAAACAACTGGAACAATTGTTGTATTAGCTATATACTTTTTAACTTTGAAGTTAGAGCAATCATTCCGTAATGGAATTAATAAACGGTGAAAAGTGTTCACCGTTTTTGTATATTTTGTTTAAAATTATTTGTATCGCACAGAAACTAAATCAATGTCCAACCTTTGATTGAAAACGGTATCAAATTTAAAATACTCCACTTGTCCACTTCCTTTACATACGTTGTAATACTCACTCAATCAATAATACCCTTACGTTGTAACCTTTGCACCAGCGTGCCATTCACCCCCACCTGTGAACACGGCGTGCGTCGCCAACGAAATGTTATTGATACCCGACAAGTGTACAAACATCGGTGATTCATTCGTTGTATCGATTCGACTTAAAATGTTTCGTTGCTTTCAAGTTTAGATGAAGTAACGAAATAGACTTCTAATACAAGACAATATCTGCCATGATATCCGTCACATGCGTATATTATATAGACCGCAATGTTTGCAATATATGTTAAAAATCTGTTGTTGTACACACATTATTCAATAATAACATGACGAGACAAAGTAAATAAATATACTTCTAATGCGAGGCATACACTTTCTGTTATTGGTTCCTGTGATACTACGGATAAGTGAAATGGATTATATAAGCCTATAAATATAATTATATTATTATTAGTATTAATCATAGATGTGCTAAATGAACTGTTTCCGAATAATCCGTCAAATAATATTTTAGTCTCATGAATTTGCAGTCTAAGCAATTTGCGTCACAGAGTCTCGGGAAGGTAAGTTGACAGACTTAATAAAATTAAAAAAATATTAAGAGTCCATTATACTACTCCATCTACGGTTTAACTAAGTTTCATGCTGTATTTCGTAGACAAATTCGCATCTACAATGCAAATTACCTGGGGTAAAGTTATTGATACGTATTCGACAAAATGTACGACATTTGGTCTGTGATTCATAATTATGGTATCTCTTGATTCGAGTTAAAGTAATGTTTAGTTAAGAAACCGATTATACTAATGATATTGCTTAATTTTCTTCTATAATTATGATATTTTATAACCCTCAGGAGTAGCAATAAATCTCATCAATGTAAGGCTGACCTTTTCAAGACTCTTATCTTATCTGGGATTGATTACAAAATTTCAAGGGCGGTAGCAACCACTTTACATCAGGTGGTCGCTAAACTTGGCTACTTCTATAAAATAAAAAGTATTGCTTATAATCGCGTTATTATTTTGTAATTCTTATAAGGTATACGTATAGATTACTTGTACCGACGTGTAGTTGTAATCAAATCGACAATATCAAAACGAAATTGTAAGAATAAAAGATACAAAGGATGTTAGGTCTAAATTTCTATAATAATGAAAGTTTTAGTACCCCATGGAATTGTCTTGTCACATTAAGCTCACTTTGCATTTAATTAAATCAACAAAAGACATTTTGCGCTCCTGCGTTGTTGTGGAATTATCCTGAACACAAATACGTCATTACGCGATTAGTTCATTTCAAAGGGTTTCCGACCCCTGCTTTGAATGAAACGAAAGGGTTGCATTTAAATTGATGGATTACGGCAGTTATGTATGTAAATTGCATGCGTCGTAAACCTTTTGACAACTGTTGTGGATCCGTGTGCATATTCATTAGATACATTTTATATGAAGCGTATTCATCATGAATTATTGGTTTGAAATTAAAGTTTTTTTTTTTTTTTATGATACGTAAGTAGCAGACGAGCATGCAGTCCACCTGGTGGTAAGTGACTACTGCCGCCCATGGACATCTGT